>JAWQFJ010006530.1:0-2500 GCA_034096865.1 Theodoxus fluviatilis | reverse complement strand
GATGACGACGGCGGCGGCGATGCTGACGTCGTCGCCGATGATTATGACAATGATGATGATGATGACGATGATGATGATGATGATGATGATGATGATGATGATGATGATGATGATGATGATGATGATGATGATGATGAAGATGATGATGATACGTTGTGATGCGAGGTTCTTATCGATGAAATGGTTGTATTTTCCCCGTCTTTTTTCTGCCTGCATTCTTTTCCTTCCAAAATAACTGAATGGAAATTTTTTTAAAATACCTGTTAAGAAGCTGACGAGGGTGCCCACCACAAAGACCACCAGGATGCAGAAAGGCCCAAACCACTGGTAGGACATGAGCAGCAGATTCTCTATCCCCTGCCTGCCAACGTACAGAGACATGAACAGCTACAACAGCAATTAAACATGTGGAGAGGTTACGGTGGTAGCAGAAGAATAAGTGATCGTTCTTTTGTAGCTGCTGCTGCCGTAACTACATCTACTGCAACAGCGGCAGCAACAACGAGGCTGCTACAGCTGTTATTGTAGCAACCAATGGTGTAATCTTCCTCGTCATCGTTGTTACCGCTGCAGTAACTGTACTGTTGACAGCAGCAGTAGTAGTAATTTTGGTGCTGGCCCTCTTGGTAGTAAAGGTTGCAGTGGTGCTGTTGACGGTGGTGGGAGCAGAACTCGTAAAAATAACAGTTCCTGTGGTGGTGTTGCCCACAGTATGCAGAGTGGGCGTGAAGAGGAGGAAAAGAAAAATGATAAACCGTATCACAATGACTAGGGGTGGTGTGCATAGGGAGGTTTAAGGCAGCCTTAAAATTAACATTGTAGTGTGCAAAGGAGGTCTAAACTTCCCAGTCAACACAATCGTGCTAAAATAAAATATTCCTCCCCCCTGCTTTAACATGGGTAAAGGAGACCTTGAATCAAAGGGAGCGAACTCTGCGCTGACTGCAACAAACGTAATGGCGGCGGAGTGGCCCCTCGACGCGTCAGTTTCATATGGACATCTAGAATATTTAGGGATGATTTCTGGTGTGAACTGATTAGAAACAGTGCAGAAACGTGTGCTTTCACTGCAACGAACATTGGAACTCTGAAGCGCTTGTTTCATTTATCCATACCTATGTGGTCATTGAGGCACTAGTAATTCCGCTTCATGCATACCAAATAAGCTTCGTGCTAAATATGTTTTTCAGGATTTCCTTATTTTTTCATTGGCCGCCTCGTTTACAACAGGAAGTTCGTTAAGGTATCACACAGAGTAGGTGGGGAATGCTACCGTGCCCTCTGCCTCATCTACAGCCGTAGTTATTCCCCTAAAAGCACATCCAATGAGCTTCGCGCTGAGCACATCCTTTACAGAGGCGAGTTTAGAGTAAAGCAAGGCTTTATCTAGTCGTCCCGGGTGGAGTAAAATATAGCTTGAAGCAGAAGCTCTCTTGGAGGAGGAGTAGGATGAAGAAGATAAGTAGCAGAAACACAGACAGCTGGAGGAGAAGACAGACGTGCAGAGAAAGGACCAGAGCAAGGAACAGGAGGTACATGATCAAGATGTACAGAGCAACAAAGCCCGAGCACTAGAAAGCGACGTCAGAATATAATCGAGTCCACACTGATTGTAAACTCGAAGACTGCCATTCTTGTGGGCGTCACACTCCCAGAAGCCCAACAGAAACTATACGATAGTTTCGTGACACAACAGCAGGTGGAGGGGGCATCAAAAGTCAAGTCCTTGTAGTCTGTTTGACGATTTGGTTGGTTGGTTGGTAGGTGTTTTAATGCCATTAAGCACGAAACACTTTAGAATAGTTTGGAGTAAACGCTATTCAAGTCACAGTGTCCCTAGTTATTCGCCTCTTACGAATCGCGTAGGGAGATGCGGTGGGTCAATTCTTACCCCGAACCCACAGGGGAACTGTCTGACGATGTTGGAGAAAAGGAGAGAAAAAGTTTAAAAGGATGGATGTCAGTATTCCAGGCTATCATATGGAATAAAGCGGCCGATTAACAATGCTTGTGCTGAGATGCTCTACGGAGCCTGGAATCTTACGCCTCAGGTGGTCCAGCTTGGGCAGGTGTGCCCGTGGTTGCACTCAGTCCCAAAACGTGTCCTGCCGGTGTCGTAACACCTCCTGCCGTCGCGTTCCCGAAGGTGACGTAGTTGTAGGCAGCCGTGACGTCATATGGCGTTGTGACGTTGAAGTGGGCCCGACAGCCGTCAGTGGGGGCAGGTGGGAGCTCGAATGCCTGTCGTTTCAGTGGGATGAAGGAAGCGCCGAAACTGATGTAGCAGGAGACCATCATGCTTACCATTGTCCCCGCCATTGCACCCTGCAGGCAGAGCACACAACACAGGAACAAGTTAAATCGCCGGAACCAAAGGAAAAGCAAAAATACTGAGTAACAGAGGCACTGTCAACATCGCCAGACCTACGTGGTATTTTTTTCATGACCAAAAATGAAAACAATCTCAAGAAAGAAGGAATCTACTCGTTCCAGGAGCAGC
>JAWQFJ010006527.1:0-11045 GCA_034096865.1 Theodoxus fluviatilis | reverse complement strand
CAGCCACACGTACCCAAACCCCTCCATTCAGCCACACGTACCCAAACCCCTCCATTCAGCCACACGTACCCAACTCCCTCCATTCAGCCACACGTACCCAAACCCCTCCATTCAGCCACACGTACCCAAACCCCTCCATTCAGCCACACGTACCCAACTCCCTCCATTCAGCCACACGTACCCAACTCCCTCCATTCAGCCACACGTACCCAACTCCCTCCATTCAGCCACACGTACCCAAACCCCTCCATTCAGCCACACGTACCCAAACCCCTCCATTCAGCCACACGTACCCAAACCCCTCCATTCAGCCACACGTACCCAAACCCCTCCATTCAGCCACACGTACCCAAACCCCTCCATTCAGCCACACGTACCCAAACCCCTCCATTCAGCCACACGTACCCAAACCCCTCCATTCAGCCACACGTACCCAACTCCCTCCATTCAGCCACACGTACCCAAATCCCTCCATTCAGCCACACGTACCCAAATCCCTCCATTCAGCCACACGTACCCAAATCCCTCCATTCAGCCACACGTACCCAAACCCCTCCATTCAGACACACGTACCCAAACCCCTCCATTCAGCCACACGTACCCAAACACCCTCCATTCAGACACACGTACCCAAACCCCTCCATTCAGACACACGTACCCAAACCCCTCCATTCAGCCACACGTACCCAAACCCCTCCATTCAGCCACACGTACCCAACTCCCTCCATTCAGCCACACGTACCCAACTCCCTCCATTCAGCCACACGTACCCAAACCCCTCCATTCAGCCACACGTACCCAAACCCCTCCATTCAGCCACACGTACCCAAACCCCTCCATTCAGCCACACGTACCCAACTCCCTCCATTCAGCCACACGTACCCAAACCCCTCCATTCAGCCACACGTACCCAACTCCCTCCATTCAGCCACACGTACCCAACTCCCTCCATTCAGCCACACGTACCCAAACCCCTCCATTCAGCCACACGTACCCAAACCCCTCCATTCAGCCACACGTACCCAACTCCCTCCATTCAGCCACACGTACCCAACTCCCTCCATTCAGCCACACGTACCCAACTCCCTCCATTCAGCCACACGTACCCAAACCCCTCCATTCAGCCACACGTACCCAAACCCCTCCATTCAGCCACACGTACCCAAACCCCTCCATTCAGACACACGTACCCAAACCCCTCCATTCAGCCACACGTACCCAAACCCCTCCATTCAGCCACACGTACCCAAACCCCTCCATTCAGCCACACGTACCCAAACCCCTCCATTCAGCCACACGTACCCAACTCCCTCCATTCAGCCACACGTACCCAAACCCCTCCATTCAGACACACGTACCCAAATCCCTCCATTCAGCCACACGTACCCAAATCCCTCCATTCAGCCACACGTACCCAAACCCCTCCATTCAGCCACACGTACCCAAACCCCTCCATTCAGCCACACGTACCCAAATCCCTCCATTCAGACACACGTACCCAAACCCCTCCATTCAGCCACACGTACCCAAACCCCTCCATTCAGCCACACGTACCCAAACCCCTCCATTCAGCCACACGTACCCAACTCCCTCCATTCAGCCACACGTACCCAACTCCCTCCATTCAGCCACACGTACCCAAACCCCTCCATTCAGCCACACGTACCCAAACCCCTCCATTCAGCCACACGTACCCAAACCCCTCCATTCAGCCACACGTACCCAACTCCCTCCATTCAGCCACACGTACCCAAACCCCTCCATTCAGCCACACGTACCCAAACCCCTCCATTCAGCCACACGTACCCAAACCCCTCCATTCAGCCACACGTACCCAAACCCCTCCATTCAGCCACACGTACCCAACTCCCTCCATTCAGCCACACGTACCCAACTCCCTCCATTCAGCCACACGTACCCAACCCCTCCATTCAGCCACACGTACCCAACTCCCTCCATTCAGCCACACGTACCCAACTCCCTCCATTCAGCCACACGTACCCAACTCCCTCCATTCAGCCACACGTACCCAACTCCCTCCATTCAGCCACACGTACCCAAACCCCTCCATTCAGCCACACGTACCCAACTCCCTCCATTCAGCCACACGTACCCAAACCCTCCATTCAGCCACACGTACCCAACCGCTCCATTCAGCCACACGTACCCAACCCCTCCATTCAGCCACACGTACCCAACTCCCTCCATTCAGCCACACGTACCCAACTCCCTCCATTCAGCCACACGTACCCAACTCCCTCCATTCAGCCACACGTACCCAAACCCCTCCATTCAGCCACACGTACCCAAACCCCTCCATTCAGCCACACGTACCCAACTCCCTCCATTCAGCCACACGTACCCAACTCCCTCCATTCAGCCACACGTACCCAACTCCCTCCATTCAGCCACACGTACCCAACTCCCTCCATTCAGCCACACGTACCCAACTCCCTCCATTCAGCCACACGTACCCAACTCCCTCCATTCAGCCACACGTACCCAACTCCCTCCATTCAGCCACACGTACCCAAACCCCTCCATTCAGCCACACGTACCCAAACCCCTCCATTCAGCCACACGTACCCAAACCCCTCCATTCAGCCACACGTACCCAACCCCTCCATTCAGCCACACGTACCCAAACCCCTCCATTCAGCCACACGTACCCAAACCCCTCCATTCAGCCACACGTACCCAAACCCCTCCATTCAGCCACACGTACCCAACTCCCTCCATTCAGCCACACGTACCCAACTCCCTCCATTCAGCCACACGTACCCAACTCCCTCCATTCAGCCACACGTACCCAACCCCTCCATTAAGCCACACGTACCCAACTCCCTCCATTCAGCCACACGTACCCAACTCCCTCCATTCAGCCACACGTACCCAACTCCCTCCATTCAGCCACACGTACCCAACTCCCTCCATTCAGCCACACGTACCCAAACCCCTCCATTCAGCCACACGTACCCAACTCCCTCCATTCAGCCACACGTACCCAAACCCCTCCATTCAGCCACACGTACCCAAACCCCTCCATTCAGCCACACGTACCCAAACCCCTCCATTCAGCCACACGTACCCAACTCCCTCCATTCAGCCACACGTACCCAAACCCCTCCATTCAGCCACACGTACCCAACTCCCTCCATTCAGCCACACGTACCCAACTCCCTCCATTCAGCCACACGTACCCAACTCCCTCCATTCAGCCACACGTACCCAAACCCCTCCATTCAGCCACACGTACCCAACTCCCTCCATTCAGCCACACGTACCCAACTCCCTCCATTCAGCCACACGTACCCAAACCCCTCCATTCAGCCACACGTACCCAAACCCCTCCATTCAGCCACACGTACCCAAACCCCTCCATTCAGCCACACGTACCCAACTCCCTCCATTCAGCCACACGTACCCAACTCCCTCCATTCAGCCACACGTACCCAAACCCCTCCATTCAGCCACACGTACCCAAACCCCTCCATTCAGCCACACGTACCCAAACCCCTCTATTCAGCCACACGTACCCAAACCCCTCCATTCAGCCACACGTACCCAACTCCCTCCATTCAGCCACACGTACCCAAACCTCTCCATTCAGCCACACGTACCCAAACCCCTCCATTCAGCCACACGTACCCAACTCCCTCCATTCAGCCACACGTACCCAACTCCCTCCATTCAGCCACACGTACCCAACTCCCTCCATTCAGCCACACGTACCCAAACCCCTCCATTCAGCCACACGTACCCAAACCCGGATGACACAAGCAGTACTTTACCGACTCTGTCCCATGTCAGTTCCCATTAATGTGGGAGTGTAGAAGTATCCAAAGTACTTGCTTTGGAAGGCTGTATATGACTTATTTCATAGCATATCAACCAGTATTTCATTACACTGATAGTCCTAGTGATTGAAATAAGATACCCACCGAAGTATCTGCATACCACATTGTTTGATTTTGTTTCGGAGTGAAATGTCCCAATTTTTCTTCACATAAAAGCCTGGTATACTGTAAAGGGCTAGAATATGCTGAAGCGTCATGGTGGTTTCCATATTTTATGTCCGTCCCCTCCACTTGAATATCCACCATGCCTAAAGTGCTTCAGAATCAACTTCCCTACATTGTGCAAATATGAAAAGGACACCACCCGGAGGTAGCTAATGCAAAAACCTCGAGCCACGTTCTGTATAGCTGTATTACTGGAGTCACTCTGAAAGCCCAGCAGTTAGTAGTTCTTATTGATGAGAGGATCATTTAGCTAATCGAGCCCTACACTGAACTTGAAATGATGTCCAGACGAGTGTGCAAATCACAAACTCTGTTAAACCTAACTGACACATTTGTGTTTTTAAAAACCTTACTTTTCTCAAATTATAAAACTGAATAACAGTTCACAGATAGGAGGTAGTTGCCGCAGAGTTTAACGACGTATAGTTCCTTAAGATTTTGGCTGAAATGAAACACAGCCATGGCAAAACCGCCTTCTTCCTTCCCTTTTGGAGGGTGCAGGACAAACCAACTAAATGCAAGCAACACCATTCATAAAACAAGTTGCGCGATTTCTACAGATTTCCTCTGATTCGTGTTTACGTATGGCAGAAAGCGATTTGTTTGCATACGCAATCTTAGTAAGAAAATTAAGGGCAATAGGCATAAGTTGTATTGCTGCCATTTGTTCGATTACTTTACATAATAGAAAAAAGAAAGACAGCCTACTTTACAGTTGAGATGCCCGTGTCTTTTATCTTTCCTCTTTCGTATTGTTGACTTTAATCATTTCTATCCTAGAAATAAAATGCTGAAGTGCTGAGCTTTAACCCAGCCCTATTTCAGGGGCTTATTCTTTGTTGTCCCAAACTAATGACATGTCAGGATGTTTTAAATTGTCAGTACCAAATTATAATTAAACTTAGCCTTGTAAACAAACTTCAATGACATTTTTTTATGGGATAATGAAAATTACAACCATAAATGCCCCATTGCTCTTTAATTCTTTGCCAAATAAATTCCCTTAAAAGCATCATACAACCCACAGAGTAATACACGAAACACATTCGTTATGGTTCATGTTATATTTGGTGTATTCTGTAGTATAATACATTCTATATCAAGTATAACATTGACATCATAACATTAACGCTCGAGCACTCCTCTGGGTGCTTCAGGAAAGAACTGATGCAGCTCTTGTGTTCCATTGTTGATCATGAAATCATCATCAAAATTAGATGTGAGTGAGGACTAAGGGGCAAAGCTGTTTTGGACTTTCAACATGGCAACACAACAGTGGTGAATTTAAAAAACAACAACCCGCACTGTGACTAACCTACTTTCCGATTGGGTCAAATCTGATAGGATAAATCTCATTTTGAAAACGAAACAACTATTAAAACTTACATTCTAATTCCACGTGGGGATTAAATCTTTGCTTGCCCGCCTTGAATGATGTCTTATTTTGATCTTGGATGCATATTTAACATTTACAGACTCTTGTAAAAAATCGATATGAGAAGTAAAGTAAAGAAAAAATATAAGAGCGTCATAGCCATCTGAAGGAGAGTAGACTTCCAACAGCTGTTTTGAGCAAATATTCTCTGTTTGTTTTAAATTAATATTTTCTTTGATATCAGAATTGAAGCCATCATTTTCGTCCTACTGCCGAGAGTGAGAAATGAAATAACAGCACATAAATGCCTTTCAAATGGTAGGGTACAGTAGGATTTTGCAAAGATTTTGAATGTTAAAAAATGGTAAGTTTGCAACAATATTGCCTACTTAAAAACAAAGTCAGGTTATCAAACTTTTATTTGCACTATTTACATTTTTAACACCAATTATCACTGCTTTGTTATAATGTGTTGTGTTTGGAATGCATTTATGAAAAAAAAGCCAAATTCTCCCAAAGTCACATCTAACACCTATTTGGACTTCTAACAGCACTTCAACATGCCCAACTAACGTCTGGATTCGTGGAGGAAAGTCAAACATATCCTCATCACAACCATCAGCTGCTGTAACAAATCCTGGGAAAGAGGGGCAGGCTTGGGAGTCCTGTGATTTGTCACTGTACTTGTTGCAGCCTTCTGGACCCGAGAACCCCTCGAGTGAGACGGCAGACGTGGGGTTAGGAACTACGGCAGACCAGAGAGTACCGCTTCTGACAGAGGTAGGTGGACAGGTCTGTCGCCCCTTCGTCTCCAAAAGCGGAGACACGGTCACCTGCCTGCAGAGGTTGACTCTTGAGAAAAAGGAGTGTTATGGCTTAGTATCCAGTGTCAAGGCATGCGGGGGCCTGTATATATGTCCCCTCTTCTCTCTCTCTGTCTCTCTCTCTCTCTCTCTCTCTCTCTCTGTCTCTCTCTCTCTCTCTCTCTCTGTCTCTGTCTCTCTCTCTCTCTGTCTCTCTCTCTCTCTCTCTCTCTCTCTCTGTCTCTCTCTGTCTCTCTCTCTGTCTCTCTGCCTCTCTCTCTCTCTCTCTGTCTCTCGCTCTCTCTGTCTCTCTCTCTCTGTGTCTCTCTCTGTCTCTGTCTCTGTCTCTATTCTCCCGCTCTCTCTCTCTCTCTCTCTCTCTCTCTCTCTCTCTCTCTCTCTCTCTCTCTCTCTCTGTCTGTCTGTGTGTGTGTGTGTGTGTGTGTGTGTGTGTGTGTGTGTGTGTGTGTGTGTGTGTGTGTGTGTGTGTGTGTGTGTGTGAGTGTGTGTGTATATGTGCGTGTGTGCACATTTGAATGTCTCTGTGTGCGCACGCGCGAACGAGCGTGAATGCGCTTACATATGTGTGGATGTGTGTGCATGCACGCGTGTGTACTTGTGTGTGTATTTGTGTGTGTGTGTGCGCGCGAGAGTGTGTATATGTATGTGTCTCTCTCGAATACCATACACACATTTAAAAAAGAGAAGCTTCTGTGCGGATTCGAACCCATACGTGCATCCCCTACAACCAAGCATGTCCCAGCGACAAAAAAATATTCGACGCGCTACCAAGTGAGTTAATCCATAAAGCTGTGAGGACTCCCAGTAAACCTGGAGGGATAAAATAAAAACCGCTGGCGCTGAACCTCCAGGTTTTGGCATTAAAAAAAGAAGAAGATCGGGTTCGAACCTGCAACCTCTCGAGAAAAGAGGGGGGAAAAACACACACACACACAAACACAAAAAACCAGGTCGGGTTCAAACCCACAACTTCTCGAAAAAAGAGAGAGAAAAAACGTTTCAGCGCAGAATCGAACCTGGTCACACATGACCAAGAGTCCAACGCTCTACCAAATGTGCCATTGGAGAACTGGTATGACTGAGTGTTTGTAAAGCATTTATAACGTTCTTTTCCGTAAACCGCCTTGGTTCGTATTTTACACTGTAAATTGTAGAAAAATGGATGATAGTTCATGAAATTTGAGTGGTCTTGTACATTTTAGGATACTGAAGGTCTATTTCTGCCAAGTTTGATATCGATTCACTGCCATTAGGCCACGCATTTCGCCATTCCGTCAAGTGACATTTTAGGGGGAATAATTTCGAGTTTACAACCTAAAAATCACTTTTTTTTCAAACCTCGATTCTGAAAATTGGATACATTCAATCGAACCTAACTTCCAGTAAGTTTGCAAAATGTCAAGGAAATCCGCCCCGTAGTTTTTGAGATATCAGCCACATAGTCGGGACTGACAGACAGACATACAGATAAAATTACGTTACATTATTCGACGTCAAATGATCATGTCACACATTTTGCATTTCGCCATTCCGTCAACTGACATTTTAGGGGGGTATCTTTGAGTTTACGACCTAAATAAAATCACTTTCTTTTCAAACCTCCATTTTGAAAAATCGATACATTCAATCGGACCTAACTTCCAGTAAGTGTGCAAAATGTCAAGGAAATCCGCCCAGTAGTTTGTGAGATATCAGCCGTTAAGTCGGGACAGGCAAACAGACAGACCGACAGACACACACACACACACACACACACACACACACACACACACACACACACACACACACACACACACACACACACACAGACAGAGAGATAAAAACCGCTGGCGCTGAACCTCCAGGGTTTTGGCATTGGAGGGATAAAAGCTGCTGGCGCTGAACCTCCAGGTTTTGGCATATATATAAAAAAGAAGATCGGGTTCGAACCCGCAACCTCTCAAGAAAAGAGGGGGGGAAAACACACACACACACAAACACAAAAAACCAGGTCGGGTTCGAACCCACAACCTCTCGAAAAAAGAGAGAGAATAAAAGTTTCAGCGCAGAATCGAACCTGGTCATGCATGACCAAGAGTGCAACGCTCTACCAGATGTGCCATTGCAGAACTCGTATGACTGAGTGTTTGTAAAGCATTTATAACGTTCTTTTCCGTGGCCACACGAGCAGCTAACTCTCAACCGGCTGAATAAAACAAAGGAGTCTGAGTGGGGGTGAGTCTCAGATCTGCATTTGAAATTGAACATTACTGCTCATTGCTCGTGCAAGGCTGGGTAAGTGTTGTTTTTTTAATCATTTATCTGTTACGTGTTTGATGGAGTAACCTAGCTAAGCTCGCATTCCAACATTGTTGTGTGTGGAGCCAAAAAGCTTGCGCAACTGTCCTTCGCACTGACTGTCCTATGCACGGACTGTCCTTTGCACTGACCGTCCTTTGCATTAACTGTCCTTCACACTGACTGTTCTATGCACTGACAAGGAGATAGTCACGAAGGAGAGGAGGGAAAGTGCGCTTTCTACAGTGGGTAAAGATCTAGCAGTCCGCTCCAAGTTTTTGTCGCGCTCACCAGTGCTTCAGACACGTGCCGGTCATTCTGTGCACTGGTCAGAGTGAAAGTGCATAGGACAGTCAGTGCATCGGACAGTCAGTGCATCGGACAGTCAGTGCATTGAACAGTCAGTGCATAGGACAGTCAGTGTGAAGGACAGTTGCGCAAGCTTTTTGGCTCCACACACAACACTTCAAGAGTAGGTTCTACAATTTTGGAATGCGAGCTTAGGTTACTCCATCAAACACGTAACAGATAAATGATTTTCAAAAAACAACACTTACCCAGCCTTGCACGAGCAATGAGGATGGTTGATCTTCTGCTTACCAGCGTCAAGATGGAGAGAAAGTTGATGTAGTGCTTCATATTTTCGCATTGATCTGAAGCACCGAGCTGTCACCTCCACCGTTTAAACCTCTTGCTCATAGATCTTAATTTCGTCTAAATAACATGAGTAGTATTTATTCATACCCCTGTCTATCACAGTCTGAGAAATCTTCTCACTGTCTGGCAAAATTGAGACACAAATGCTGTCCGGAATACAACGCAACGAGTCTGCGTTCATGTGGAAGCCATTTTGCCGCCTGCATCTGTTACCACGCGAGATACAGCGAGAAAGGGGCGTGGCTGTGGAGTAGGCTATTCCATCAATTGACCTCTCAGGGGGGAGGTTTTCGAGTTTACGACCTAAATAAATCACTTTCTTTTCAAACCTCGATTCTGAAAATTTGATACATTCAATCGGACCTAACTTCCAGTAAGTGTGCAAAATGTCAAAGAAATCCGTCCAGTAGTTTTTGAGAAATCAGCCGTTAAGTCGGGACAGAGACCCAGACATACAGATAAAATTACGTCACGGTATTGATGACGTCGCACATTTTGCAATTTCGCCATTCCATCAATTGACACTTTGGGGAGGTGCTTTCGAGGTTACGACCATCAAAAACCACTTTCTGTTCAAACCTCGATTCTGAAAATTGATACATTCAATCGGACCTAACTTCCAGTAAGTGTGCAAAATGTCAAGGAAATCTGTCCAGTAGTGTTTGAGAAATCAGCCGTTAAGTCAGGACAGACAGACAGACAGACAGATAAAGTCTGTAGGACCTCCAGTAAACCTGGAGGGATAAAAAATCCTTCTTTCTCCTTCACCAGTGTCCAATCTCCTCGAAATTACGTCACGTTATTCGACGTCAAATGCTCACATCACACATCCCAAAGCTTCCCTTGAGTCGGGACAGAGTTCCATCCTATGACTTCTATGCAACACCAGAACGTGCACAAAGTCAGTTTCTTTTCAAACCTCGATTCTAAAAATTTGAGACATTCAATCGGACCTAACTTCCAGGAAGTGTGCAAAATGTCAAGGAAATCCGTTCTGTAGTGTTTTAGATATCAGCCGTTCAGTCGGGACTAACAGACACACACACAGACCGATAAAGCTGTGAATACCTCCAGTAAACCTGGAGGGATAAAGCTGTGAGGACCTCCAGTAAACCTGGAGGGATAAAGCTGTGAGGAAATCCAGTAAACCTGGAGGGATAAAGCTGTGAGGACCTCCAGTAAACCTGGAGGGATAAAGCTGTGAGGAAATCCAGTAAACCTGGAGGGATAAAGCTGTGAGGACCTCCAGTCAACCTGGAGGGATAAAGCTGTGAGGACCTCCAGTAAACCTGGAGGGATAAAGCTGTGAGGACCTCCAGTCAACCTGGAGGGATAAAGCTGTGAGGAAATCCAGTAAACCTGGAGGGATAAAGCTGTGAGGACCTCCAGTCAACCTGGAGGGATAAAGCTGTGAGGACCTCCAGTAAACCTGGAAGGATAATGTTCTCTGTATTCCAGTCCAGGAGGATGCAATCTTTCATTCTTTCTTTCACATCAGACAATTAAGGTTTCTTGTCTCAAACCCCTCCATTCAGCCACACGTACCCAAACCCCTCCATTCAGCCACACGTACCCAAACCCCTCCATTCAGCAACACGTACCCAAACCCCTCCATTCAGCAACACACACCCAACTCCCTCCATTCATCCACACGTACCCAACTCCCTCCATTCAGCAACACGTACCCAAACCCCTCCATTCAGCAACACACACCCAACTCCCTCCATTCATCCACACGTACCCAACTCCCTCCATTCAGCAACACACACCCAACTCCCTCCATTCATCCACAAGTACCCAACTCCCTCCATTCAGCCACACGTACCCAAACCCCTCCATTCAGCCGTTTGTACCCAACTCCCTCCATTCAGCCACACATACCCAACTCCC
>JAWQFJ010006525.1:0-12524 GCA_034096865.1 Theodoxus fluviatilis | reverse complement strand
TAACTGTCCTTAAGCATCAGTCATACACACGCTACGGCTCCTGCCTTACACAACACGAACATGATGCCCTCGTTGGACAAAACGTTGTCCCATGACGCAGGAGATTGCATTGACATAAAAAAGAATCAATGACGGGACCAAAAAAGGCCGCAGCTTTTCTTGGTGAAAGGAACTCGAATCAACAGTATTAATTGAAATCGATATGGTCTTCCTGAATACGTCCCGAGTCACCTGTGAGCCTTTGACTTCACAGGGTTGCAACAAATTCAATGACGGACGCACCCTTGCAGTATGGCAAGGTGCATCGTCCGGCCTGCAGGCACCCAATCGCTGGTCTGTGGGGAAACAGTAGCTGTGCTGTAGGGGAGCATGGCATGGCTCCAGTACTCTCTCTGTTAAGCGAACGCTATTCATGCGGTCTTTCACATAGCGTCAGGACACCGATACAGAGGCTGCCATGGCCCCCTCAAAACATGATGGATCCGCCTCCATTTTCACAGTAGGAACTAGGCATTCATGGCTGGTAAACTTCTCCAGGCCCTCTGCTCACCACTGCATAGCCTGGTGTAGGAAAAATCTCAGTTGACCACATCGGTAAACAAGACTTTGGACCAGCTATCCGCCGTCTTTCTTTCGGTGGTCATTGGTCTCCATTGCATACCTCTGTTCCCTCTGGGCTTGTCATTCACCAGGGGGGGGCTTTCTTCCTTGCCTTGGAGGCCATGATAGATTGTGTTTCGCAGCAAACTTCTCCATCAGTTCTGGAAGAAACAATGAATGCCTGTCCGCTGGGCCCATTGGCGTTTAAGCTGTGATGTGACTCGCCTGTTGTGACGAGATGCCCTGAGGAGTTGACGGTAGTCTCTGTTGGTTCTCAGCCTCTTTCTTCCTCTTCTATTGCAGTTGATAGTTGTTCAATGGGCTTGGGACTTCTTAATAATGTAATGAACTGCTGTCTTCGATGCACCTACTCTCTCTGCTATCTTCCTCTGGCTGTATCCTTCTTCGAAAAGGGTGTCCACCTTGAGTCGATCTTCCCCGGAGAGTTCTCTGATGTTGTTAGGCATCACTGATGAGGTTTTATCGCCTGATAATCTTCTTTCAATCACTCTTTGTCAATATATAACGCGTCTGTTAATGTTAAAAAAGCGATACATTCATTAGCATGCTGGAAGAGCTAAATGAGGTGAAAAATTTTTTATGACGTTTTTGACAGTGTCATCTGTTGATCTTCAATATATGTTGTATTTTAATCATTTTGATATCATTACGTATGTGAAATCATCGCACAATCATGTATTAACAACTTTTCCATATGGTTACAATTATATTACTTGAAATAAAGTAGTCATCATTGCAGTAAGTCGGAAAAAACCCGTAAGTGGTTTAACTTTTTTTCCAATGCTGTCCTTTCTTCTTACCTCTGTCATAGGTGAGGGTTCTTATCATACAAGTACATACCACGGCGTGGGAAACAAACCGCGGGATGACAGTTCTCTCCTGATCTTTATTTTTCGTCAAAGCAGCTTGTTGAGTCTAAACAGGCAACACTAATCACAGCTTTCACCAGCTGATCACAACATTGTCTTCTCAAGACTTAGCGGACTCAGAGACCGCTCGCACATTCCTCCTCCTCACATGATTCCCTCTCAGTTGATTGTCGAGCTTTCTAAGTGGCAATACCGCGATTTGTGTGCTAACCGTCCAACAGGTTTTCCCAATCAAGTGAACAGAAAACTTCATGGCTCACACGAAGGTGTCAATGCAACTTCTCAACGATCGGTAAGACATAATCATGGCTGGTTAAGACTGTTGAACATGCTGCGATTTCACACATTGCACACTGACGCCCTCTACACGGCGCTTCGTGTGCATTGCTAATCGCTTGCCACACGTGCAGCAAGCGATGCCGCCAAGCCGCACAGTTAACGCAGAACGGAATATGCATTGACCTATTTTGCGTCGCGTCGTGAGCGTCAGCCAGAATTATCTCCCAATCGCAGAGCACCACTGACGCACCTGCTCCACTGGCGCGAACCGCGATTCTAGTGATGACTGCCACGATGATGAACGTTGAGGTAAAAAAGCAAACAGCTGAACGAAGGAATATTTCGTCAGCCATGAGCTAGATGTGTGGAAGTGTGTGCAAGCAAGCCTGTCCGTGTAGCAAGCGACTGTAGTAAGCTTCAGTCGCACGCCACATTGCGAGTGATGCATGACGTTTCGTGTACAACGGCGAGTAGTGGTCCATATAGCTCTGACAGCGACTGTTCATGCGAGATACATTGAAAGACATTTGCCTCTACACTGCGTCATTATGCCCATTCTTAAGTGTTCAAATCACACACATTATACCCTGGTCATTGGGACACTCTCGTTAGAGCTTCATGGCGATTCCAGCTCCACATGGAGTACGAAACCAGGTTTCGGACGAGCGCTCAACGACAACTTTCACGTTTTTCAATCTCAGCTATGAGACGTCCGCAGCTGTACCCCTGTATGGGGAGCGAATTGCGCAAAGATGCAACTCTGGGGAAACCACGCAGCTTTAAAGGCCTTCGCACACGAAGCAATTCCACTCATTCAACTCGATTGTTTCCCATGCATTGCTTCGTGCGCGATGTCGGTTGAAAGCAACTGGCATTCCAAGCAAATTTCCAAGCCACCGGCAACTGAGTTGCTCTCCGTAAAACCTGTTCTAATTTCTGGGACAGTGGCGTGCCACTCTCTGTGAATCCACCAATCACAGAACACCTGCGTATGACGTCAACGTTTACCGCGGGAAATAATGTGTTCAACGGAAGTTTGTTATCACGTAGGGTTCAAGAGGTCACTCTGCATGCATAATGTCCGAAAGAGTGGATGGACGAGACCAACACGTTCTTTTCCTCTTTATTCACTGTTCGGCAATTATTAGTATTGCTGCAGCAGCTGCAACATCATCATTAGATGAGGAAGTGCTATCGTCATCGTTACTCGAAGTTTTGCTGTCGTTTATAATATAGATTTCAGTCATTGTCTGCTAGGGCAAGCCTGCGGAGGAGAGATGCTCAGCGTCTGTGAGTGCAAGCGCGGGAATTAACAAGCTTCCATAAATAGCACGTGGCGAGAGGTGAAAGGTCACTGTGGCAGCGTATGCGAGCTCAGTCTCCAGCATTGCCTACCGAGATGGCAGGCAACCGGCCGCAAGCAAGCACACGAGGCAATTCCACACGCCACACACGGACTGACAAAAATATCTCCCAATGGCAGAGCGCTACTGACGCCTTTGCTTCACTGTTGCCAGCCGTGATTGGCTGCCACAACGACGCTTGCGAAATTGCCAGAGTAATATCGCCTCGTGTGCGACGGCCTCATCCACTCGTCGCAAGCGACTGTAGCGCAAACGTCCTGACTATGCGGCCAGAGCCTCGTAGTGGAAGATAATCTTCATCAGACTGTTCACAGTAGTAACAAACAGTTTTTTGATTTCCTCGTTTTCTCTTCCAGCTAGCCATTCAAGTTGGATAGCACATAATAGTATCCTTTCCATCTGTGGCTTGTAGAACTGAATGTTTCATTGGTTCAGACAATTGTCCAAAACAATTGCGCAAGAATCCTTTCAAAGACACGTGACTCTGAAAGTCACTAATCATACTGCATGCCGAAGTAACCGTGTGTGCGAGGACGCGCAAACGTCTGTGCACGTTCGCTCGTATGCATTTATGCCTGTGAATGTGTTCGTATACGCCCACGTGTGTGTGTGTGTGTGTGTGTGTGTGTGTGTGTGTGTGTGTGTGTGTGCGTGCGTGCGAGCGGGGTGGGTAAGTTTGCGAGCAAGCACGCAGGCTCGTGCCTGCGTGAGTATGTTTATCTCTCTGCCAATGAAGCATTCAATCTTATGGATACACCGCTTTTCACTTCAGTGCTGAATGTCTGTACCCCCCATCCCCCTTCCTCCACCCCTCTTTTAATTTCTCTCTTTCTCTCTCTCTCTCTCTCTCTCTCTCTCTCTCTCTCCCTCTCTCTCTCTCTCTCTCTCTCTCTCTCTCTCTCTCTCTCTCTCTCTCTCTCTCTCTCTCCCTCTCCCTCTCTCCCCCTCTCTCTCCCTCAATTCCTCCCTCCCTCCCTCCTTCAATCCCTCCCTCCCTCCCTTCCTCCCTCTCTCTCTCTCTTTCTCTCTCTCTTTCTCTCTCTCTCTCTTTCTCTCTCTCTATCTCTCTCTCTCTCACACACACACAGACACACACACAAACACACAAACAAACACATACACACACAACATATTACACAACCATACACACGCTCACACACAAACACACACACACACTTACACGCACGCACGCACGCATACACATCTTTGAATACACTGTAAAGGCTGACACAGAGACGAAAAAGAAACGCACTGCTCCTGCCTCCGTGATGCAGAAACAATTTTGTTTCACAGACGCAGTTTCCACGGCGTTCGCAGATGATAAAACTTGTCTCGACGAGACAATACGATTAACTTTATTCACCATTTAAAGACACTCACACTCGACAATGACGGCGAAATCCACAAAGTATTTTCCATTCTTCCACCGGACCAGGATACCGATGTATATAGCATTCCTATCGGCTAACTGGCAACATTGCACCAGTGAATCACCACAAATTTAGACCATGTACGGAATCAATATACACTCGAGATACTTTATATAGGAGGCACAATTTTCCTTGATACAACTGCTCGCACACAAGGAAACTTGCATCTTGTATGTAGATATGGAGAGAGAAAAAAAAGTTTCTGCATCACCCTGGACAACAGCCCTAACTAATGAGGGCACGTTGATTAGCCTACTTCGCTGGCCTATACTTCCTCGCGAACCAGACGAGGCGAGGCGGGCCACGAGGCAACGGCAATCATCAACTGGCAAGGTGCAAGTCCGAGAAAACATGGCTGCGTCCCGTCGCGAGAGTCGGTGAAGAAAGTACCGTTGGACGAAGAAACGTGACGATACAGACACCACTAGATAGAGCATATCATGGCGACATCCCGAATGGCACAGGAATTATTACAAAGGAAAGAAACCAACCCGGGTTTAATTGTAGACAAGGTTGTCGAAACTGTCGTGCCTCGACATACTCCGGATCAATTTAAGGGGCAGAATTCAGAGTGTGGACATGTGCGGTGCATTGACGCTCCTTCATGTATGCACCGACAAACAAACGTCGACAATGTTTCACCAGAAATAGCCCCTATACACGCTCTTCAAAATATACAAATTAACACTCGAACAGCAAATCATTTCGTGCACATACACTTTTCCAATCTCAGACCGTGAGATGAGAAGCACATTACAAGCCCTGCCGTCTGTGAACAGCAACCCAAATGGCACGGTCTCCGCCATTTTGGGTCATCGAGCTAGACTCGGTTAAGCTGCGAAGCTTCCTCGGCAAATCTCGTGCCTCCTTGCGAGCACGACGCTGTGGGAAACGAATTCGCCTCGCGTTTCTTGCAAGATCCTTGCAAGATACTAACGTAAGCAAAGACACAGAGTGCCATCAAGGTCGAAGGTGTGCCCAGATGCACATCTTTTGCAGGGGATTTGAAAATGGCGCATATTCTTGCATATCAAATGTGACAGGTGATAGGGAGCACACAAGACTGAAGTATGTGACCTTGACATTTGATTGCCCTCAGCTCCTCACCAGCTGTTACCCCATGGAGACCGCAGCAGCCCTTGGGTTTGAGTTGAAGGAATGATGCGAAGGGATAGAAGGTGAGGGTGGGGATAGAAGAGGGGGGAAGAAGAATAAAGGCAATTCTATGTATATATATATATATGTGTGTGTGTGTGTGTGTGTGTGTGTGTGTGTGTGTGTGTGTGTGCGCGCGCGCGCTTGTGAGTTACTTTGGGGGTGGGGGTGGGAAATGCAATGTCTTGAGACTATGGTGAGTGTAGACTGCAAGGCGCTGTGGGGACGGATAGCAGGGTCTGCCAGGGGGTGAATGGGGGGTGGATGGAGGGGGGGGGAGGAGGTGTTGGTGATATAAAGGCCCACCCTCACGCGTGGCAAGTTTTGTTCAAAGGGCAGAACAGTCCTTTGTGTGTAAAATGCTAAATGATAGCTGGGGTGAGATATAACATTTAACTTTGGCAGACGATGGCATAGGCCGGATATTGAACCCGGTTCAACCTCGAGGTAATCGATAAAATACCCACTAACCCACACGTAGTACACTAAAAGCAGTGTGTTAATAGATGACTTCCCTGTGACATCGTGCTTATAGTGATATTGTGGTATTTCTTCCGATTTCAGAGTCCTCAACCAGCCAGTTTCTCACAAACAAAACAAGAAAAACGCCCGATGGTGTGCAATTGCATCCTAGATCCGTTATTAACTTCGTTCTGCCCAGTCATACACATGAGAAAGATACAATAATGTAGAACTGTACAAGAAATTCTTATGTAGGCGTCAAGACATTACAACTGACAGACGAAGTAGCAGACGCCACAGAAGTTTCTATTCGAGTGTGGCGAGGCCGCCATTGGGACATTGCTGGACACAGCTCTACCCCTACGTCACAAGCAAGAGCTCATCTGATTGGCTTTGATAAGCACCTAACAGACATGAAAAAATCGTACGAGTTTCTATTGGATGGACAATCGACTAAACATTGCTTTTGGGACTTACGAGTGCGACATTTCCTATGGAAACAACATAGTTGCCACAAAATTACCACGTTTGAGCATGCCCGGAACATTTTTTGCCATTTGCAAGTACGACATTTTGTATAGAAATAGCATAGTTGCCAGAAATGTGTCCACGTGTAAGGAGGCCTTTAAGGAGTGATAAAGTAATGAAGGGTAAAGTTGTGGGCGGGAAAGGCTGATTGGAGGTGGGTTGGGGTGAGTAATGGGACTGAATAGTAGAGAATGGGGCTTAGGTGAGGGTATGGGGTGTCCTACATTCCTTGCAGAAACAGACGAAGCTCCAGTTAAGAATCTCGTAAATGGAAGACTTGCGGTAGACGCCGGTGAGACGGAGCACAACCCTCCATGATGATAACAAACAAAAACAGCACACGCAGAGATAAGCATGGGCAACATCTTTGACTGCCAGGAGTTGTAGCAGCCTGCTTTATGCTCAGGGGATTATGTCTGCATGCAGGGAAACATCCGCCACGCTGAAAGGGGATTATGTCTGCATGCAGGGAAACATCCGCCACGCTAAAAGGTTGCCGTCTTGAGCATTCCGGTGCGCTAGTTAAGATACTGTGTGTGCCACTGATACATGTGTACCAGAATGCGCCTTGAACAGTAGGGCGAGCGAAAGCACAAACCTGGCCAGAATGTTGAAGCAACCAATAAAAGTGGCAGGTGAATATCGCCCGAGTAGTTACCAAGTGACGACCATGATGCAGAAGAACGCACTTTCTACTAACAGCTCTATCAAGGAGTGGTCTAACTGGGAACTGTACCCGAACTGAACGAAGGCCCAACTGGACTTACGCAAACTTGTGTTCGGAGACAGTTGCATTCGAAATGGTCGAAGAAGAGTCCGTAATGACATGCATAGATCACTACCCGAACCACTGATCTGCATTATAGGCCATGTGGTATAATGCTTAGCGGCCCGATATAGTCCAAGGTACTTCGACCCACACTTCGATCTAAATAATGTAGCCATTTAATGAACTGTTGATCTATTTTACATAAAGCTTTGATCATTTCATACTCTTTTTTTTCTTACGATTGCATTGTATGTGTATCAGTAATTATATAAATGAGTGTTTTATATGCGAATCGAAGAAAAAAATGGCGGACATCATTCGTTTACTTGTGTTAGAGAAAACAACAACTATCCTGGCGGGAAAGAGTTCTCTCATATCAGCCAATCAGGACGCAGCTTCACCGATGCACACCTCAGACTTCAAAGAGCTTCAGACACTTGGCAAACCCTCAAAATCACCTACGCAAAGTCAACCTTTTGGCGAAGAGGGCAGAAGCTTCGCCCAGTTAGAACACAACGTCACGAGCGTCTCCACAACTCGGGCCGTGCTGTCCGCCTCCTTGACTGACGCAGAGGGCGACTACAGCGCGTCAACAGCTTTCCAAGATGCAAGCGGGCGATGGATGGATAGATGGATGGAGGGATGGATTGAAGGATACACAGAAGAATGCATGGACTGCCTGAAGGATGGATGGACGGACGGACTGAAAGATGGACAGAAGAGTGGACGGACTGCCTGAAGGATGGATGGATGGATGGACCGATATTTGGATGGATGGATAAATGGATGGATGAACGGACGGACGGACGGACGGGCGGACGGATGGACGGATGGATGGACTGAAGGGCGGATGCGATGGGATGCATGGATGGATGGATGAATGAATGGGAAGGGATGTGATGGATGGATAAATGGATGGATGGGTGGAAGGATAAATGCGATGGGACGGGATGAATGGATAGAGTGGGATGGGATGGGAGGGAGGGAGATAGAGAGGGAGGGAGGGAGGGAGGGAGGGAGGGAGGGAGGGAGGGAGGGAGGGAGGGAGGGAGGGAGGGAGGGAAGGAGAGTTGGAAATGGATGGATGGATGGATGGATGGATGGATGGGTGAGTGGATGGGTGGATGGTATGGGATGGATGGATGAGTTGCATGGAATGGATGAATAGATGGATGGATAGTGGATGGATGGATGTATGAGTGGATGGATGTATGGTTGTATGGATGTATGGGTGGGTGGATGTATGGGTGGATGGATGTATGGGTGGATGGATGTATGGGTGGATAGTTGGATAGAAAGATGGATGGATGAAAGGAAGAGGCTTTGCAACCTAGTACTAGTAGTAGCCTCCGTATGTTATGTAATGTAATCAATAACTACCAGAATCACTGCTCTTATATGGACCATGAATTTTCCTAGACATTCACCTCTTACAAAGTGCGTGGGGAGAGTTGTAGGCTATTCTATTGCCCGAGCCACATGGTGTGCGAGTAGTGAAATTGATCCAAACACATTCCTAAAGAATAATTAGGTTGTCAATGAATCAGTTCCATTTCACAAATTGCATTATTACATCTGTATTTCATTGGCATTTCATTTCAGTGCCTGTAGACAAAGGGTACAAAGAGGTCTCTCACAGTTGCAGAGGAACCCAATGGAACGGACGACTGACCAGCGTCTCAGGAGGGAGGTCCAGCTTTGAGTGGACAAACCAGCCTCGACCTTCAGATGTGGACGCTGTGGTTAGGAACGCCACTCCCGCATCGGACTGCTGTGCCACATCGGACTGCTGTGCCACATCGGACTGCTGTGCCACATCGGACTGCTGTGCCACATCGGACTGCTGTGCCACTGTGCCACATCGGACTGCTGTGCCACTGTGCCACATCGGACTGCTGTGCCACATCGGACTGCTGTGCCACATCGGACTGCTGTGCCACATCGGACTGCTGTGCCACATCGGACTGCTGTGCCACTGTGCCACATCGGACTGCTGTGCCACTGTGCCACATCGGACTGCTGTGCCACATCGGACTGCTGTACCACTGTGCCACATCGGATTGCTGTGCCACATCGGACTGCTGTGCCACTGTGCCACATCGGACTGCTGTGCCACATCGGACTGCTGTGCCACATCGGATTGCTGTGCCACATCGGATTGCTGTGCCACTGTGCCACATCGGACTGCTGTGCCACATCGGACTGCTGTGCCACTGTGCCACATCGGACTGCTGTGCCACATCGGATTGCTGTGCCACTGTGCCACATCGGACTGCTGTGCCACTGTGCCACATCGGACTGCTGTGCCACATCGGACTGCTGTGCCACTGTGCCACATCGGACTGCTGTGCCACATCGGATTGCTGTGCCACTGTGCCACATCGGATTGCTGTGCCACTGTGCCACATCGGACTGCTGTGCCACTGTGCCACATCGGACTGCTGTGCCACATCGGACTGCTGTGCCACTGTGCCACATCGGACTGCTGTGCCACATCGGACTGCTGTGCCACTGTGCCACATCGGACTGCTGTGCCACATCGGACTGCTGTGCCACTGTGCCACATCGGACTGCTGTGCCACATCGGACTGCTGTGCCACTGTGCCACATCGGACTGCTGTGCCACATCGGATTGCTGTGCCACTGTGCCACATCGGATTGCTGTGCCACTGTGCCACATCGGACTGCTGTGCCACTGTGCCACATCGGACTGCTGTGCCACATCGGACTGCTGTGCCACATCGGACTGCTGTGCCACATCGGACTGCTGTGCCACTGTGCCACATCGGACTGCTGTGCCACTGTGCCACATCGGACTGCTGTGCCACATCGGACTGCTGTGCCACTGTGCCACATCGGACTGCTGTGCCACATCGGACTGCTGTGCCACATCGGACTGCTGTGCCACATCGGACTGCTGTGCCACTGTGCCACATCGGACTGCTGTGCCACATCGGACTGCTGTGCCACATCGGACTGCTGTGCCACATCGGACTGCTGTGCCACATCGGACTGCTGTGCCACTGTGCCACATCGGACTGCTGTGACCACATCGGATTGCTGTGCCACTGTGCCACATCGGACTGCTGTGCCACATCGGACTGCTGTGCCACTGTGCCACATCGGACTGCTGTGCCACATCGGACTGCTGTGCCACTGTGCCACATCGGACTGCTGTGCCACATCGGATTGCTGTGCCACTGTGCCACATCGGACTGCTGTGCCACTGTGCCACATCGGACTGCTGTGCCACTGTGCCACATCGGACTGCTGTGCCACATCGGACTGCTGTGCCACATCGGACTGCTGTGCCACTGTGCCACATCGGACTGCTGTGCCACTGTGCCACATCGGACTGCTGTGCCACTGTGCCACATCGGACTGCTGTGCCACATCGGACTGCTGTGCCACATCGGACTGCTGTGCCACATCGGACTGCTGTGCCACATCGGACTGCTGTGCCACATCGGACTGCTGTGCCACATCGGACTGCTGTGCCACATCGGACTGCTGTGCCACTGTGCCACATCGGACTGCTGTGCCACTGTGCCACATCGGACTGCTGTGCCACTGTGCCACATCGGACTGCTGTGCCACTGTGCCACATCGGACTGCTGTGCCACTGTGCCACATCGGACTGCTGTGCCACTGTGCCACATCGGACTGCTGTGCCACATCGGACTGCTGTGCCACATCGGACTGCTGTGCCACATCGGACTGCTGTGCCACTGTGCCACATCGGACTGCTGTGCCACTGTGCCACATCGGACTGCTGTGCCACTGTGCCACATCGGACTGCTGTGCCACTGTGCCACATCGGACTGCTGTGCCACATCGGACTGCTGTGCCACTGTGCCACATCGGACTGCTGTGCCACATCGGACTGCTGTGCCACATCGGACTGCTGTGCCACATCGGACTGCTGTGCCACTGTGCCACATCGGACTGCTGTGCCACATCGGACTGCTGTGCCACATCGGACTGCTGTGCCACATCGGACTGCTGTGCCACATCGGACTGCTGTGCCACATCGGACTGCTGTGCCACATCGGACTGCTGTGCCACTGTGCCACATCGGACTGCTGTGCCACATCGGACTGCTGTGCCACATCGGACTGCTGTGCCACTGTGCCACATCGGACTGCTGTGCCACTGTGCCACATCGGACTGCTGTGCCACATCGGACTGCTGTGCCACATCGGACTGCTGTGCCACATCGGACTGCTGTGCCACATCGGACTGCTGTGCCACATCGGACTGCTGTGCCACATCGGACTGCTGTGCCACTGTGCCACATCGGACTGCTGTGCCACATCGGACTGCTGTGCCACATCGGACTGCTGTGCCACTGTGCCACATCGGACTGCTGTGCCACTGTGCCACATCGGACTGCTGTGCCACATCGGACTGCTGTGCCACATCGGACTGCTGTGCCACATCGGACTGCTGTGCCACATCGGACTGCTGTGCCACATCGGACTGCTGTGCCACTGTGCCACATCGGACTGCTGTGCCACTGTGCCACATCGGACTGCTGTGCCACATCAGACTGCTGTGCCACATCGGACTGCTGTGCCACTGTGCCACATCGGACTGCTGTGCCACTGTGCCACATCGGACTGCTGTGCCACATCAGACTGCTGTGCCACATCGGACTGCTGTGCCACTGTGCCACATCGGACTGCTGTGCCACTGTGCCACATCGGACTGCTGTGCCACATCGGACTGCTGTGCCACTGTGCCACATCGGACTGCTGTGCCACTGTGCCACATCGGACTGCTGTGCCACATCGGACTGCTGTGCCACATCGGACTGCTGTGCCACATCGGACTGCTGTGCCACTGTGCCACATCGGACTGCTGTGCCACTGTGCCACATCGGACTGCTGTGCCACTGTGCCACATCGGACTGCTGTGCCACATCGGACTGCTGTGCCACATCGGACTGCTGTGCCACATCGGACTGCTGTGCCACATCGGACTGCTGTGCCACATCGGACTGCTGTGCCACATCGGACTGCTGTGCCACATCGGACTGCTGTGCCAC
>JAWQFJ010006524.1:10000-12253 GCA_034096865.1 Theodoxus fluviatilis | reverse complement strand
TTGTATCTTTCGCCAAGTGGAATAAATCTTGAATGGGAAAATAATCTCCTGCCTTTTGTATACCTAAAAAAAGGTTCACGGAGCTACGTTGCGCTTGAAGTCGAACATTCGTGGTGTTTCAATGACATTAAAGGAAAAGAGACTTGGGGAATTTGGACACCAAGCATGATGTGAATATACTAAAGTGTTTTGAAAAAATTGTTGAAAATCTTAATCCACAAAGATATCGTACACTATTCTAAAATTGTTAATGTGTTATCAAATTAGACCCACACCACTACCTCCGCTACCACCGCTACCACCACCTTCACCATCTCCACCTTCACCACCACCATCACTACCACCACTACCACCACCGCCACTACCACCACCGCCGCCGCCGGCACCGCCGCCACAACCACCAGTACAACTACTTCCATCACCACCACCACCACCACCACCACCACCACCACCACCACCACCACCACCACTGCCACTGCCACTGCCACTGCCACTGCCACTGCCACTGTCACCACCAGTGCCACCACCACCACCACCACCACCACCACCACCACCACCCCCACCACCACCACCACCACAATCATCACCCCGCCCCCATCACACCACACCACCTTCCAACGGAGATTTAAAGGCCCAGCTTGTAAATATCTGCAACCAAGCAAAACATTTTATTCAATGACCCCCCTTCCATAGTTTATTATAAGTTGGCCATGGACTCTCCTTGCTCGGCAATTCCACATGTTTATGGATGTTTATATGTTGTGAATTTGCGATTGCCTTATATATATCAGCAAGGCTTAAATGCACGAGAAACGTCTATGCTAAATCGTTTCCTTATGAAAGTATGATGTATTCGAATTCCAATTTGAGTTTACCAGAAATATGGCGTCATACATGTATCTACATGTATACTTAAAACAATACTTACCAGGTATGATAAGGACGTAATGAAACCGTCGCTGAACTATATCCATACTCAATGTTGCAACACGTTATTTGCGGTCTGTACCGCCAGGAATCAAGTCTGTTTCTATCCTTCAATGTTTTTCATTGTTGTGTCCTAGTGTGGTGTTTCTACCGCTTACTTCACAAGACGTACCTACAATGTGGTAATGCATTGGTGGAAGGTCATTTCCTATATGTCCTATCTGTGCATATCGGTCATTATTATTTTCCATCTTAAAAATATCTGGAAGATTAAATGCTCACTTGTAAGGGGGAGGACACAGAAACGTTCCACAAATCAAAGCCAGTTTGGCCTTGAGTGACTTTAAAGGGCGGATCGTCTTTTCTGCAAGGGGAGACCAGAAGACCATTTCACACCCCATTGCGCCTGAGAGCAAGGACCGTCAATCTCAGATGCAGCCAAGACGAGACTTCTGTGCCCAAGGACTGGGCCAGTAATGGAGAGGGGATTCGGTCCTGCTCAGCAAGGCAGCTGCCACGCATTATTTGCAATACACCAAGCAGCATGCTGGCGCCAGGTCGCTGCCGCAGTCAGGCGTGGGTGGGGATGCAAATGTGGGTGTTGCATGGGAGGTGGATGGTAAATGGGGAAGGGGACTAGAGTAGACAACAGCGCATAGGACCAAGGTGGATTGATGAGGCAGAACTCAATATACAACCGGAGCCGCTCGAAGCCTTCCTCATCAGCTGAGCTTTCGGGGCCTGCTCCAGGAGCTCAGCTCGGGGAAACCCCAAGCGTTCAAAGAGCCTACAGGGGGGCAGTGGAGCATGGGGCAGTGGAGCATGGGGCAGTGGAGCATGGGGCAGTGGAGCAGGGGGCAGTGGAGCAGGGGGCAGTGGAGCATGGGGCAGTGGAGCATGGGGCAGTGGAGCATGGGGCAGTGGAGCATGGGGCAGTGGAGCATGGGGCAGTGGAGCATGGGGCAGTGGAGCAGGAGGCAGTGGAGCATGGGGCAGTGGAGCATGAGGCAGTGGAGCAGGGGGCAGTGGAGCAGGGGGCAGTGGAGCAGGGGGGCAGTGGAGCAGGGGGCAGTGGAGCAGGGGGGCAGTGGAGCAGGGGGCAGTGGAGCAGGGGGGCAGTGCAGGGGCAGGGCATGGGCAGTGGAGCATGGGGGCAGTGGAGCATGGGGGCAGTGGAGCAGGGGGCAGTGGAGCAGGGGCAGTGGAGCAGGGGGCAGTGGAGCAGGGGGCAGTTGATCAGGGGGGCAGTGGAGCAGGGGGAGGTGGAGCAGGGGGCAGTGGAGCATGGGGCAGTGGAGCAGGGAGGCAGTGGAGCAGGGGAGCAGT
>JAWQFJ010006524.1:0-2500 GCA_034096865.1 Theodoxus fluviatilis | reverse complement strand
TCCCTCCCTCCCCCTCCCCCCCTCCGCCCCCCCTTCCTTCTTCTCCCCCCCCCTCCTCCTCCTCCTCCTCCTCTCCCTTGTTCCTTGTTTCTCCTTATTCCTCCTTCATGTTCCTCCTTCCTTCTCTCCCTTTTCCCTCCTCCTCTTTCCCCCTTCTCTCCGTCCCTCTTCTAAACCTCCCCCTGCTTCTGTTTTTCCTTCTCCCGGAAGCTAAGTTTTACAACAGCATAGCTGTGTGTGTGGATGTGCAGGTTATATTGTGGGCCAACCAAGAGACTGAATCAGCGGTGCAGCGCCGAAGTGACGTCACGGGGAAAGGAGGCCTGTCAGAGCACGCTGCGGTCTCCCACCGTGGGTTCATGAGGAACTGCACTCTGCGACAAGCGCGAGGCAGCTCCCAGGAACTTCAAGGATACTCCAGGAGAGAGATACCTTTGGTGCTGGGAGATGAGAAGTAATCATCTACAGGCGAGGGCTTGGCAGCCACTCTTCATCATTACTGGTACACCGTGTGTGTCCTTCCCGACCGACCCAGCCACTGGTAGCCAAATCGCTACCTCGCCACGAGTTTCATTGGCCCCCTGCACCCTGGTCTCAGCTTAGAAGGCTTTGGCAGATTTATAAAAGCTTAATCAGATGTCGCTTGTGTTATAATGAGAGAATGAGGAGTTTTTCTCTCTCTCGTGATTAATGTTGGGACTCATTGCGTGACGAAGTCTCTCGAAGCATGCCAAATCATAGCAAGGAAAAACGGCTACATGATTTATTTTTTGGTCGCAGTAAAACTAAATGGAAGCATGAACTTAATTGTTCTCACACGTTTAAAAACGAGTTTAAATTGTTTCTCGAAATCTGCCGTAAAAGGCAACACTAGACTATTGAACAGTGTTAAATAAAATGCCTTTGCTTTCCCAAGGATTAAAGGAATTGAGAACACTTTTATTTGCCCCTTTTGTTAGTACATCCTGTTATCAAGTGCTGCAGACAAAATCATTTGAGCAGAAAGTGTGCGCCTTCTATTTATCTTGCGTCCCATTGTCCGTTTGAACGTTTCTTTGTTCTAATGTACGACCAAGAAATTTATCTGGCGTTGCATGTTTTGTTGAGGGAACTTTTCAGTCACACTCATCGTTTTCAGCATTGTCACGGTTTGGGAGCACACCAAAGACAAGCAGATTTCCGCTGTGAGAAAAGAGAAGCGTTTTGCTGACTTTGCTCCGGTTTGGACGCAGAGAAAAGTTAAGACGTCTTCATGGGCTGTGAAACTCCATTCCCCAGGACACGTCCCAGCACCCTCATTGCTTTCAGTTGCCTCCCTAATGCACCCATGTGCCACTCATGGCCGTCTGAGCCAGGGTTGCTGCTCTTGAAAGGACCAACACCACTTGAGCTTGGAAGGGAGGAATCACACAACACAGGCTGCACGCAATCCTGCAGACTGCTGACTTTGGCGTGCGAACTGGAACCAACACCCAGACCCCTGATCTATGCACTCGCCTGGACTTGCACGCCAAGGCTGGAAATTACAGTTTAGAGCCGCCAGGGCCCATTTTGCCTCCTTGCCCGGCACTGTTATCTCTATCTCCCCGGGCCTGCAATTGACTCCCCCTGCGTCCCCCGCTGCCCATCGATTTTCAGGTTTGGAGGTGGCCATGTTGCTTTAATCCTTCCCCTAGTGTCGCCCATTTGGGATGATGGGCTGTTTGGAGTAGTCGTTCTCTGCCAAGCTCCCTGTTCCACGTTATGTTAGTTCCGTAGGGCAACAAGACAGAACTGCGTCGAGATAACCCTCTTAGTCTGCAGACACGCACGCTGTCATCTCGAGGAGAGGGGCAGGAAAATAATGGTTCATAGCCTTGTTTGAGCTGAGACTTCAAGAAGTCATAAAAAGTAGTATTGGTCAATGACACAGACGATGTTTGATCAAAGATTCTTCCCCTCTTTCCTGTGGCCATCATGTCCAACGGGCGCCATAGTCCTGAGGGAAGGACGCTTGTACCTGTTCCAATAGAACTGATGGCTCTGTCTTGACCTTACGAACACACACACACACACACACACACACACACACTCACACACACACACACACGCACACACACACACACATGCACGCAAACATACATACACAGAAAGACACACGGACAGACAAAGAGACAGACAGACACACAGATACACAGGCAGACACACACACAGACATACAAAGAGACAGAGGCAGAAACAGGGACTTAGGCACAAAGTGAGAGACAGACAAAGGCAATGAGAAAGAGAGGGAGAGGAGGTACATGTGGAGGGATAAATACAAAGGGTGAGCAGATGAAGCAACGCATGCAAACGAGGAGGGGCAGGAGATTAGGGAGAGGTGAGAGCAAGACACACGAAGACAGGAGGGCGAACCTTGCATTAACTTTTCATCACCAGAACTCAGCTCAGGAATCGCCTTCCTCTCAGGAGGGAACTGCAGCCGATCAATAGCGTGTGACCTCCATTCTGGAGAGAGAGA
>JAWQFJ010006523.1:27500-32500 GCA_034096865.1 Theodoxus fluviatilis | reverse complement strand
AACGACTACGTTGATAAAGACACCTTTCTGAAGATTGGGATTTAGCGTAGAAGCTCGACCTGTTGGCAGTCTTGCGAGGCGAACAGGTGCCTCGGTTCAGTCCGTGCTCGGGATGACTTGACAGACGTTTTCCATCAATAAAAACTTCGACTGTACAATTTTCACTATCATTGTAACTTGTAGCGTATTTGAAGCTAATGTGTACGCTTAACTGATGATACCAACTTTGGATGCGTTTCTCTTAAACAAGTCCAAACTTCGACACCAAACATCCAGTCTCTGAGCCGTTGCTAAGCACGCGCTGAATCACCCCTGTACGTTGGATCCAGTGGATCTAAGAATAACGATAATGTGTTGTGTGAGCTCGCTTTTAGGTGCAGAAGTTGCATGTTTTTAGCCGTCCTTCCCTAGCAACAGAACAAGAAGATGGATCTAGCATGTGAATCCCTCATGCCATTTGGAGCCATAGCCACGCTGTCAAACTAAAAAAAGAATGAATGAGCTTATCATCCAATGCTTCTGCCGAACGCAACAGAATAATTTCCTGGTGACATTTGCCAGATAGAATGCAAATACACGCACACGCATACACACGCACGCATGCATACATAAATACATCCAGTTAAACACATGTACATCAATCATGGAAACGGAAGGGGCGAAAACAACGCAGAACGACCGATCATAAGAACACCGTGCTCTTTGAATCTTACTGGACAAAGACAAAAACAGTAAACAAGGCGATTAAATGTTTGTCAAGACAGGACTTAAAAAAGAAGAAGAGGAAAATACTGTATACTCATGAGAGGGTTCCGCCACGACCATCACTACCACCAGTACCTTGTGTACATTATTAAGCAAGATACACATCACGCATTTAAAGTATTTCACACAAAAATCACTATACCGCGTTTGCATTTGAGGAAAAATGCATTTGTGACGCTCCACTACAAAATGAGATGAAAGTCATCGAACTTTATTTAGGTACAGGTTATATATGCCAGTTTTGAGATGGTGATAGATTTGGAATCTCCAGCCAATGGTTTATACCATAGCATCGCGTTTTTCCCAAATTCAGTTATTATTTTTGCTCATTTGGCAAATATCGGGCCTTATCCTACTGAAACAGGAGTGTAAATTTCGTAGAGAAACCAGGACTTGTCCTCGCGTGAGTGATAGACTGTACGTCAGATCAGCAGTGTGTGGCGTATTTGTGGACTGTATTCTCCCAACCCATCTTTTCTCTTCTATTTTCCGTTGGTAGCTGTCCTGCTGCTCAGCAGTTATACTCATTTCAAAACAGCCATCACGTAACAGCACTATGTTGCATTAAGAAACTACCCAACATTTTAAAGCCCTCTTCCTCAAATCGTCATAGCAATGTGTAGCAGGCTTCAGTAGCTTATGACTTTGTAACTATTTCGCCTATTTTCAAGCTATTTGCATCGTTGGAAAGAGATATGCCCCCATTTTACGAAAAAGATTACATGCGTCTCATTTTATGGTGGAAATATCAAATTTACCCAAGGCACCTTAGCCAAACTGCGTGTCCATGTGTTGACAGATATGACACGTAAATGTACTGAAGATAAGACACGTTTGACTATTCACCTTTGCAATAAAGGAGGCTGACCTAATTGGTCATAACTAGACACAACATCTTGACATGAACTTTGAAATACGCAGGAGCTCATGTACCTCGGGGTAAAGGACCACCGATGTTGTCGATGCATGTTTTGAAGGGCATTTGTGATGTGCAAAGGGAGTTGTGACGAGCCTATCGAGATCAATGTCTCCGCGCTCCACACGTATGATACTATCGTTGTCTCATCTCGCGGCGAGGGCAAATAAGCTAGGAAAAAAGAAAACAGAAAAAAGTGACCGGAGTCTGACAGTCTGACACCGGCTCCTCACCTCCAGGGCAAATAAGGGGGATGCGATGTTATTGCCACTGACAGTTATTGAAAGCCGCGCTACTCTTTGGACGTAAACGTCCGATTCCCACGAGATTAGAGAGAGAGAGAGAGAGAGAGAGAGAGAGAGAGAGAGAGAGAGAGAGAGGGACAAAGACACGAGACAGAGAGGAGGGGACAAGAGAGAGAGAGATGTGGAGGAGCGAGAGAGCACAGGAGGGAGAGAGACGAGATGAGACGAGGACGAAGAGAGTGGAGAGAGAGTAGAGTGTGACCTTCACTGCAGGTTATGACCTATTGCAATACAGAAAATGCTGTTTTTTCAATTTGAAGCCACGTATATGTGGCAAATCTTGACGCAATTTTTGTTTCCATTGATGTATCGTTTAACACAATTTTCTCAAAGAGTCGCATATCTGCAAGTGTAACGAGTTAGTTTTCTTTGTGACACGCTCAGAAGGCATTCGTATTTCTCTACATTAGAACATTAACTCGCTATCACAAATAAACCTCACTCGCACACAATTAAACTTCAGAGAACAAACAATTTACATAAATGTATACATGTACAGTTTTCAATAATAACAGTTTTATATGGCGTCACTTGCGATTGACCACTTCACACTCTTCAAACCATGTCCCACTCCTCGCTGACGAATAGTGAGTTCAGATCTGACGCTAATTGACTCATGATTTCAATAAATCGAAGTATCATATCTTTACACCAACGAAAATTTAAAACGTCACCATCCCTGCATGACCGGTGCAAAGTCAAAAACGTTACACTACCCCCTTCCCGAGGAAAGAAAACGACCGAGTTTTTTTATGAATCTCATCGATAAAAGAAAGCTAGTAATCAGGGCAAAGTCTGTTCTGCGCATGACAGGGGAAGGAGATCAGCAGAAGAAGATTCCTGCAGAAAGATGTCACCAATGCCCACAAAGTTGGCATCCGTTCTCACTAAACTGATTCACATGAGCGAGGAAGAAAAACTGATGGAGTAGACCACACTCGGGATCTTTTGAAGCACAAAACAGTCAGATCATCTTCCAGCTGAATGCAGCGTTCCCTGCTTATTCATACGAGAAGCATTTACCCTCGGACACACTATCTCTGCCTCGGCCTCCCTCTCAGACTACAGCGCTCGTCAATGACTCTCACTCCCCGGCAGCCGCCGATAGAGTTTCCCCCCTGATCAGGGAGGTACGAGAGGTCTCTTTATTTTTGTCCACCTTTGCTTCCCTGCTGAACAAGAAAGTTTGTCATCGTTCCGATTCTCCATTGCCTGCTTCCCGCTCTACACGGTTTCAACTGCCTCCCATAACCGTGTAACACAAGAACATGGCAACGTGTTTTGTTTTGACGTACCTTTGTCCATTATTCAATAATGTGAAACCTCGCATATTCATAAATTTGATATATATTTTTTAAGATACTTTTCCTCAAATTTTCATATGTGGGGCACACCAACAGAAAATGCATTTCATCTTCTGTGTTATTATTACAGTGTTCATGTCGGTGTGACAGTGTGTGCGTGCGCGCGCGCGCGTGTGTGCATGTGTGTGCCTGTCTGTGTTTGTGTTTGAGTACCTGTGAATGGATGTGTGTCTGTTTGAGTGCCTGTGTATGGATGTGTGTGTGTGTGTGTGTGTGTGCACGCGCGCGCGCGTGTGTGTGTATGCGAGCGCGCGCGTGGTGTTTGTCCTTTTAAAAATAAATCCACATGGAGAAGGGAAGAGTTTGAGAGGGTGTTTGATTTGGCAGGAGAGCTGTAACGACACTGTGCTCATCAAACTCGACACTTTTCCCCTCGTATTTACTCACAATTGGTAGACAGTCTGCCAGCAGTTGCATCTACATTCCAATGACGTCACATGTTTCGTCTACGCATCCAATCGATATGCGCCGTCTATGACAGCGTCATGATGACGTCAAATCGATGTTGACGCTGGCGTATCGGGAGGAGAACGAAATCAATCCCTCCCGCCGACTTGTTGTGGAGAAAGGTCGTGATGCCAGTGCAGGAACCGTCATTGAAGACACACATCCACACCGTCTGAAACGCCCAGTGTTGCAGGGAAAACTTATTTAATGTGAGAACCTCGGACTGCCTCCGGTATCAGAATGTGGAAATGGCACGGCTTGTTTGCAAGAACATCCGCTCGTGCTGTTAGGGATATGGAGGTCCAATACACTTTGCTAGTTTCGCACGACAGACGCGGATATGTCATCCACCATTTGAATGACGTGACCTCGCTGTAATGGCGTCGGCCACAAGTTTGCAAAGGAATCGTAAACAAACACAAGTCCTAATAACGTGGAAGGGAACTCTGACTGGCAAAATGCGATTGTCTAAAATTGTGATTTTAAAAGCGGCAAATAAAGGAATGGGTTTGAAACGAATGGCAGCTGGGTCACGGTCGGTCGAGTCAATATTTTCACATTTCGCTAAGGAAATCTCAATCGATGTCGCATCCGTTTCGCTGGCCCCGCTTTCTTCAGACAACGACCATCATCCCCACAAGCCAATGCGCGCTTCGCCGGAAGAGAATGTCTGTCACTTCCGCTAAAGAAAGTTCCTGTCTGGGAGGAAGAACGGTTTGGATGGGAGGAGCGGTGTAGCTTCGGATCATTCTGTATAGGTGTGCGTGAGAACGGGGGTTGGGTGGGGTGGGGTGGGGTGGGTGGGATGGGGGTGTAGAAGGGAAACGGGCAAGAGGAAAGGTTGAGTGTCTGGCGTGGTCCGAACTTCATACTGACACTACCGAGCACACTGGTCAGAAGTCATAGCGATCCCTAATCAGAACTGGAGAAGCGTTTCTCATCTCTGTCATACATGTTCACTCCATGTGGGTTGGGGGTAAGGTTAGACCCACTGTTTCTCCCTATGCGATTCGTATGAGGCGAATAAATAGGGAAATCGTGACCAGACTTGCTCTTGTAGTACCCTGATAACTAGCTCACATAATGTTTCGTAATTATTGGCCTGACATAGCCTTCACAAGCTGATAAGCCGTTAAACTCCATCCATCCATCCATCCATCCATCCATCCATCCATCCATCCATCCATCCATCCATCCATCCAT
>JAWQFJ010006523.1:15000-22500 GCA_034096865.1 Theodoxus fluviatilis | reverse complement strand
CTGAGCTGCCAGCCTCTCAAGGCACCGATTTCAATTCATCTGATGGTTGGCTGGGAAGATGGAAAAAGTGTCACGGCATCATCCTGAGGTGAGAATTCGGCAAAAAGCAAGATGCCAACACTGAGGCAGCAAGCGCATGGAAGTTCGACGTCCTGCCTGCTCTTCTAGAAGCATAGGAACCCTCCGACATCTACAACGCCAACGAAATCGGATCTATTTCCGTGGTATGCCAGACAGATGGCACTGCTTTGAGGAGACGGAGATGACCGGCGGGAAGAAAGCCAAGGAGAGGGTAACGGTGTTGGTCTGCGTCAACAGGACTGGGGCAGACAAGTGACCACTTCTCATCATTGGCAAAAGTGAACGACCGAGATACTTTCCCAAAGGCTAAACAAAGCTCCCTGTAAACTATCCATTCAGCATGAATTCCTGGATGACGACAGCCATTATTATCGACTGGGTGAAAAACTGGGACTCCAAGTTGAAGATCCAACAGAGAAAGATTCTGCTTCTACTGGACAATTGCGCCGCCCATCCGAAGATTGCCGAACTGCACATGATACACATTTACTTCTTGCCTCCAAACACCACGCGTTTAATTGCAACTCATGGATCAGAGGATCATCCGAAACTTCAAAGGACACTACAGGAGTTATCTGAGTTCCATGATTATTTCTGAGCTCGACGCTGATCCAGACCTTCGTGCTCTCGACATCGCTCGACGGGCGAGTCTTCTCGATGCCCTTCATCTTGCCAGAAAAGCGTGGAAGTGTGTGATGGAGACCACCATCTTCAATTGCTTCATGAATGCAGGATTTGTCACCGAGATGGAGCAATCACCTTCCGATGAATGCGCCAATGTTTTGATAGACGTCAAGAAAGCCTGCAGCTCTCACGGAATCGGAATTTGCCGAGTACATGAGCATCGACGACAACTCGGAGACTAGCCGCGAGTTGTCACACGATCAACTTTTCGAGGAGGCGCAGGCCAGAAAACTCCAGAAGCTGACATCAGACATTTCCAGTGACAGCGGCAGCGACAGTGACAACGACTATAAACTTCTCACCATGACTGAGAAACTGAAAAAATGGTTCAACTTTTCAGGCAGTTTGTCCAGGAATCAAATCTTCAGATGGCCATGCCAGTCCTGGAGAAAGTACAGTGTATGGTGGACCACGAGGCAGCTACCTCACGAAAACAGACAACGTTAATGAATTTTTTGGGAAAGCGCTGAAGTCGTCGCAGCTCTGCAACAGTTCCTGTTATAACAGCTCTTTACAGAGCTAAAACAGCTCTTTTCAGGGCTAAAACTTTCTCTCCCATATGCAGTGGGGATTGCCTTGTCGTGGCGGTAGGGCTTGAGCACCTTACATAGGTCAGACTAAAATCCCCCAAACAACTCTCTAGGCCTATCGGTTTATAGGGACAAGCCGGTTAAAGGGGACAAAACACAGGGAACGGACTTGTCCCGGTTAAGCGGCTTCTACTGAGTGGATGGAAGTGATACTAATAGTGGTAGTAATTGCGGTGTACTGCTGAGTGGTGATGGCACTAGTGGGGGCCTTGGTGGTGATGTCGATTGCGATGGTCCTGTTCGCATTGTCGTGTAACGAGAAGCTGCATTGTTTTGTTGTTGTTTGTTGTGGGTTTTTTAAGCGGATTGTTCTCTTCACTGTCGTCATTCATTCTTCGTCACCGTCGCTTTATCCTCTAACATATGTATCGTCACCGTCGCTTTATCCCCTAACATATGTATCGTCACCGTCGCTTTATCCCCTAACAGATGTATCATCACCGTCGCTTTATCCCCTAACATATGTATCGTCGCCGTCGCTTTATCCCCTAACAGATGTATCGTCACCGTCGCTTTATCCCCTAACAGATGTATCGTCACCGTCGCTTTATCCCCTAACATATGTATCGTCGCCGTCGCTTTATCCCCTAACATATGTATCGTCACCGTCGCTTTATCCCCTAACATATGTATCGTCGTTGCCGTCGCTTTATCCCCTAACATTTGTATCGTCACCGTCGCTTTATCCCCTAACATTTGTATCGTCACCGTCGCTTTATCCCCTAACATATGTATCGTCGTTGCCGTCGCTTTATCCCCTAACATTTGTATCGTCACAGTCGCTTTATCCCCTAACATTTGTATCGTCACCGTCGCTTTATCCCCTAACATTTGTATCGTCACCGTCGCTTTATCCCCTAACATATGTATCGTCGTTGCCGTCGCTTTATCCCCTAACATTTGTATCGTCACAGTCGCTTTATCCCCTAACATATGTATTGTCGCCGTCGCTTTATCCCCTGACATATGTATTGTCGCCGTCGCTTTATCCCCTGACATATGTATTGTCGCCGTCGCTTTATCCTCTAACATATGTATCGTCACCGTCGCTTTATCCCCTAACAGATGTATCGTCACCGTCGCTTTATCCCCTAACAGATGTATCGTCACCGTCGCTTTATCCCCTAACATATGTATCGTCGCCGTCGCTTTATCCCCGAACATATGTATCGTCACCGTCGCTTTATCCCCTAACATATGTATCGTCGTTGCCGTCGCTTTATCCCCTAACATTTGTATCGTCACCGTCGCTTTATCCCCTAACATTTGTATCGTCGCCGTCGCTTTATCCCCTAACATATGTATCGTCACCGTCGCTTTATCCCCTAACATATGTATCGTCGCCGTCGCTTTATCCCCGAACATATGTATCGTCACCGTCGCTTTATCCCCTAACATATGTATCGTCGTTGCCGTCGCTTTATCCCCTAACATTTGTATCGTCACAGTCGCTTTATCCCCTAACATATGTATCGTCACTGTTGCATTATCCCCTAGCATATGTATCGTCGTTGCCGCCACCGCTGCTGCTATATGCTGTGCAGCTGCCGTCGTCGCAAACTGTATTTACCACAATTACCACAATTACCACCACCACCGTCACCATCATCATCGTCGTCGTCGTTGTCGTCGTTGATGTCGTCGTCGTCGTCATCGTTATCTTCATCATCATCATCATCATCATCATCATCATCATCATCATCATCATCATCATCATCATCATCATCATCATCATCATCATGAGAGGTATCAGCAGCGCATGCGACAACAGCTGTAGCCGAAGCAGCAGAAGGATGAATTATATTGCAGCTGTAGCATCTTCCCCTCTCTTACTATTTCCCTCACCAGACTGCATTCACCTCGACTTCCACCTCGCACATCAATGCCAGTGGATGATAGAATCCGCTCTCCTCCGCAGTCTGTCGGAGCGTCATTGTCAAGAGACTTGCTGTGCCCCAGGTAGGGTCCGGCCAACTACAACGTCACACCGGCAAGCCAATCAAGCGAGCCGCAGCGATGGTCGTCTTTCTATTCCGCAGACATCAAAAGGAATTGAGGGCGATTTTATCAGCTCTCGTGTTGAAACCATTTTCGTGTCCTCTAGATTTTCAAGCTTCGATTTGCTGCCGTCATACATCGACAACAAAAGAGAACGCCGTCTGAAAAGCGAAGTCATTATTCCGTGTTGTGCTTGAAAAAACAACAGCTTCCATCCCCACCTCAACCATCTTCCTTCGAAGGTGGAGATGTAAGGGGTTCTGGTCAATGGAGGAAACCATGGGCATTCACGGGAAGAAGTTAAGCTCTTCCAGGGACGGGAAGGAACGACTCAAACAATGATACAAACAACGAGAGAGAGAGAGAGAGAGAGAGAGAGAGAGAGAGAGAGAGAGAGAGAGGACTAAAGAACAAGATACAATTATTTCCGCTAGCTTTCCACTACTTGGTGCAATGTTATGGTTCACGCAGCGCGTCGGGTGCAAAATAGTAGCAGCCAGTGCAACTCGGGCGCGGAGAGGGGACGCCTTCTAACTGGGTTAATTGCAGCGGCGCGAAGCGAATCGATTGAGCAAGGCAGCCCTTTTATTTGGTGAATAATTCATCTCTACGATTGTAAATCTCAACACAAAATCCATCAGGCTGAAGCCCCGAGCTGATGTTTCCGCACGGAAGTTGTGTCATGAAGAGGTCTGTCCATTTATTTGCTGTGCTGCGGAAGGAGAAATTCCGATTGTCCTAGGCTGAGTCCTCAGCAGTTCAAAGTCGTCCCCCAGCGCTCAAAGAAAGGTATTGACAAACCCTGCAACAACCGATACAAAACAGTGTTCGAATCAAGTAAGAGTACGTTTGTCGTTTTCCCATTCGACGTCAACGCATTTTAAATTGCTTCTTTTCGATATATCTGATTCCCTATCCTCGAGTTTCACGAGATGATAAATATCTAGCACATTGACAACACACTTATTATTTTCGAATACGCCGGTACAAATACAATCAAACATCCCTGCGAAAACTTCTGCTTGTTCTATGCGTAACGTCGAAAAATTGACATCACATGTTAATTTCCAAATAAACAGTTTTCAATTCATTCAAATGAGTCTCATTTTGCCCTCGGTCGATTTTGAGTCTTGTAGTGTTTCTTTAAAAAAAATTAGATGCTGAAAACCAAGTCTGAATCAAAAGATGTTATGCTAAGTTGTATACAAATGAATTGCGCATCTTTAAAATTAAAAATGAAATATGTAAGCTCAAAACATTTCGGTCTTTGTGTGTGTGTGTGTGTGTGTGTGTGTGTGTGTGTGTGTGTGTGTGTGTGCGTGCGTGCAACCCTCAACGTATTAATATCATTAAAATGCATTCCAAACCATTGTATACGTTGCAGATGGACTAAAATCTGCTGGTACTGTTTTAAAAAGACGATGATGACTCACGGATTAGTTTTCTACAAAGATCTGAAAATGGACAACTAGGCCTCCTACTTTATAAAAATAGGTTGTAGTTCGATTTTGCTTGAGACATGATACGACTCACTGTGAAATGCCGTGTCACAATTTCTTCAAACACCCGGGCGAAAAAGATCAAATGTTCTCTATATGTACGCCCACATTTCTCACTTTCGTAGTCAACTATTTAGGCCGCACCTATTAGCAGTGAGTGTTCTATTCCTGGAAGGCTTCATCGATGTCTGTCAATGACCTAGGTGCGTATCGATCGATGGCGAAGTGGTGAGTGGTCGAACGCTACTCATCTCTGGCAATCATGGGGAGTTGATATGAGAAAGGCGCGCATTCTGCGTGGCCGTGCGTCATGCTTGCGCGATAGGAATCAGTCACCATCACTCACCGAGGCTACGGGGCCGAGTCATTATATGCTTGACCTGCCCAAGCCTGCGGCTAGTGGGTGCAGCGTTCGAGGCTGCGCTGTTCCCAGAGTTGCATCACTGAGCAAGATGCTCAACTCACATTGCATTTCCACACACAGGGGTTAAAACGGGTACCTGAGCGGGCACTGGTGGTGCAATGTTGTGCGATTAATCCTCGCATGTAGTCACGAGGCAGCATCCGATTGGGATTCTTCTCAGGGGGTGGAGTTGGTGTTGTTTCAGATTGTGTGCGTCTCAATATCTGTTACTGTTTGTTGTCAGGTGCCAGTGAAGGATTGACCAAGCGGCCCAGTGATCAGAGGGTAAAGTGTTGAGCGGTTTGAGACCCAGACTACGTGATAAGTCGCTATGTAAAAGCACAACTCTACCTTTACCATGCTTGATGAGTAAGGCCGCCCCAAAAGTCCACACGAGCGTCTCAGAGCCAGATCGAACAAGCGTAATGGCACTGTCGACGTGTCTGAGCTGATCGGACATCAATACGGATGCGGATTTTTCCTGCAGCTTGTCACGCCACACGTGGAACACAGTTGATTAAAGCAAATTGGCGACTTCAGGATGGAAAAGTCAATTCAAACTGTACATCGCGCAAGAGACAGAGAGAAAGAGAAAGGAACAAGCATAAACACAGGAAACAAACCCAACAAACAATCAAACAAAAAATCCACCTCACAGATATTTGACAGCAGGGTTTATTACTTCCCAATCAGATAGTTTGTTCTTATCGGTTCGAAAATGGAAAATACGATTCTCGCCGAGGTGGACTTCATTATCCTCGTTATATCAAACAAACCACCATCACGCTAAATTCCGCAGTTCAAAACCTGATGACCGTGAAGTCACCGTAGCAGATGATCAAACAAACAACGTGAGGTAAACTTCAAAGTTTTGCTTAAAGTATTCTGCATTAAAAGCTACGAAGGATGAAGAAAGAGAATATTATGTCAACTGTCATTTACATGTAGAGTGGAAAGGGGGAAATCCCATTCTTTGCGCGCAAGAGGACGCGCACATTATTTTCAGCCTGCACAAGAGCTGCCGCTGAATCGTGATGACGAGATAGTCTGCTGCGTCATGCTAGGAGAATGCTCGGCCCGTGTTTGTTATGGCGGCCTGGGATGCAGGTGGATGGAAGTTCGAACGATCGATGAGCCAACCACGCTACGCCCTTCGGTCACGTGGGCAACTTAGTCATGCGTGTGTCATCGGATCTGCTTCGGAGGAGGCTGACTGCTGCCACCTCTCCCGCTGTCCTCGTGCTGCCCCTTCTCCCCCACCCCCCTCCCCACGTCACCCCCTCCTCCCTTGTAGGAGCTGTTGTCATCGCGTCTGGGAAGAGCTAACTCTTGTGCGGGCCGATGACAACTTCATGAATTCCTTTTGCAGAGGTCGTAGTGTGGGGCTTGTGGAATCACAGAACGGATGAGGCACCTTACCTGTGTGTCAGTCTGTCTGAGAGGGAGGGAGGCAGTGACGGAGGAAAGGGAGGGAGGGAGAGAGAGAGAGAGAGAGAGAGAGAGAGAGAGAGAGAGAGAGAGAGAGAGAGAGAGTCATGCACACACGTCATCTCCTCATTCGCATTTACATCACCTGCCTGATTCATGCCAAAAGATCATGAGGCAATTGATAGCAAAGGTGACTGAGTGCTGTGGAATGTCGTTGATTGCAATACAGGCGCTTAAAAAATGCCTTGTTTTCTTTGGTGGAATTTGCTTTAAATTAAAGGAAATGTTGGTCAAAAATTGAGTGTCATCGTGATCCAAGATTATTTAAGAGAATTGAATATTTTGGGTCTCACGTCTGTCGGCACGGTTTGGTTTTGTTGCTGTTGTCACAGATATATCGTCGTCATTGTCGTCGTCACAGATGTTGTTCTTATAGATCTTGTTCCTGTTCCTGTTCCTGTTCTTCTTCTTGTTTGTCTTGTTCTTCTTCTTCTTTGTCTTGTTCTTCTTCTTGTTCTTGGTCGTGTTGTTGTTGTTGTTGTCGTCGTCGTTGTTGTTGTTGTTGTTCTCCTCCTCCTTCTTTATCCTCCTCCTCCTCCTCCTCCTCCTCCTCCTCCTCCTCCTCCTCCTCCTCCTCCTCCTCCTCCTCCTCCTCCTCCTCCTCCTCCTCCTCCTCCTCTTTCTCCTCCTCCTCCTCCTCCTCCTCCTCCTCCTCCTCCTCCTCCTCCTCCTCCTCCTCCTCCTCCTCCTCCTCCTCCTCCTCCTCCTCCTCCTCCTCCTCCTCCTCCTCCTCCTCCTCCTCCTCCTTCCACTTCTT
>JAWQFJ010006523.1:0-10000 GCA_034096865.1 Theodoxus fluviatilis | reverse complement strand
CTCGTTGCAAATGAGTTGCAGCTATGTAAAATCGACATTGCTGCCATCAGTGAGACTCAACTGGCTGAGACCGGTAAAGTCACGGAATTGGGCATTGGTTATATACTTTCTTCTGGGGCGGTAAAGCAAAGGAGAAGCATAGGAAAGCTGGTGTTGGCTTTGCGATTCGGACACTCCTCCCCAGGAACCTGGACTCTTTACCCAGAGCCAAAAATGACCGCATAATGACCCTCAGGATGACACTGAGCAACTATCAACACCTGTTATTGGTCAGCGTGTATGCCCCCACCATGACATATAGCCCAGAAGACAAAGAGTCATTCTACCAGAGCCTCAGCAACATCATCCAGGCAGTGCCAAGAGGGGACAGGCTCCTGTTGCAGAGTGATTGCAATGCCAGAGTTGGCAGTGACTATCATTCCTGGTCGGGTTTTTTTGGTTCTCACGGAACAGGCAAGGAAAGCTCAAATGGGCAGTTGCTCCTTACCTTTTGCGCTGAACACGGCCACACCATCACGAACACTCTCTTCAAACTCCCAGAAATACACAAAGTGACCTAGATGCACCCTCGATCCAAACACTGGCACCTGATCGACTATATGATCACTAGGCACCGTGACATCAGAGATGTGCACATCACCAGGGCCATGAGGGGGGGCAGACTGCTTAGTATTGCATACACTTTCTGTCAGACATACACATATCTTGTCACATACACACCTTTCACACTTACAAATAACAATACAGTTCAACATATCGACATGCCAATATAACTTAGCAAGATGCATGATAATGCTGTGAGGACATTAGTATTGCATGACACAGTGTGGAAATGGAGTCTAAAGAAAGCCTACACTGAAGTGAAGTCTGTGTAAAATGGTCTGAAGAACAGGCATGCATAGTTACTAAAAGGCATGTGTTCTGCATATTCTGTGTATATTCAGTATTGAAATAGAGACAATGCAAGTGGCTGATTTGCAATGGTGCAGATGACTTCATATGTACAAGTTATATCTTTTTACTATATGTGCATATTTGTCCTTTGTCTTGTGTAATGTCAGGTTTACAAGCCGCAAATAGTCAATATTCTCCTCTAATTCATTGCATTAAATGCATCATTTTTCTGAAAGATTTACCGTCGTATTGGTGATGGATTTATGTCTGCAATTTTTAATGCAGTATAGCTTTGTAGCAAGGAAACACGGGCTGTGTTAAACCTCATCACCCGAGCAGTAACAGCAGAAGTTGTTAGAGTACCCACCTTACCTTTGGCATAATTTTCATGGGAAAACTGATGGATTGATTTTCATTTTGTTAGGATGGCTGATAGCAGAGAGCTTGATGAGCATTTTAAGACAAGTTCGAAGCAGACAAGTTCTGGCACGCACAAGGATGACCGAAAATAAGAATCTTCGTGTGCCTACCCTGCAAATACCATACAATACAGAGTAAAGATTATGACTATTTTGCATTTTTGTTTACGCAGATGATAGGATAGCGTCTAATGATTATTTTGATATATAGCATATATTAAATTATTGTACCTGTCAAAGTTGTGAGTTATGGCATATGGTAAAATTACAAAAAAGAGGGATTTTGCCCCAACATGCAATTTAATCTTTATTTTTATTTTTAGCACAACAATTAAATAAAGTCTTGGCTGAGACCCCTGAACAAAGAGCTCTGCTTGTAAGTAAATTTAATTAAGTAAAAAAATGTTCATGATGAGATGTTTATATAGTTTGAAATAAAGCGGCTCGAAGTAAAGACTTCTTTACATTCTGGTCATTTTCTTGGTCACACATATTTCGTTTTGGCCCATGTTTGTGAGTAAATATCTGCCTAGTGACAAGACTTGACCCAAAGTTGTCTTGTGTATTACTGTATATAACAATGAAGATGAAGAAAATGAAATATGAGCAATGCGTGATTATTTGTGATGGTGCAGTAGCAGTGAGAAAATGACAAACTTTGAATGTGAGATTAAGGTAGGAAAGCAACATTTGGAGACAGGATATCGACCGAGATTCTGTCGTTCCACGTCCTGTGATTTAAGTGCAAGTACAATCCCACTTAAACACCTTCCTCTTCGCTTGTTTGGGATGTGAAAACGAAGCAATATTCTCTCCCCTTCTTCCAGTCTTAAGCAAACATTTGTCTCTCCAACTGTAGACGAATATAGCTCGTGCCACTTTTCACTTTTACTCACCGTTCCCTGATCACGCCTTACATCCACCCGTCACCTGCAGCCCCACTCAATGCTGTTCAAACATTCCGGGTGGCTAGTGAAGAATCTACGCGTTTGGTGACACGGCGTGACAACGCTTTCCCAGATCCCTGACTGACTCCACTGACAAGTTTGATTGGCCAGTAATGGTAGAACTCGGCCTGCAAGAAGTGACACCCGCAGTAGCAGACGAATACTGGAGAGAGAGAGAGAGAGAGAGAGAGAGAGAGAGAGAGAGAGAGAGACAGAGACAGATAGACAGACAGACAGAGAGACAGACTGACAGAGAGACAGACAGACAGAGAGACAGACAGACAGATAGATAGACAGACAGACAGACAGACAGACAGACAGACAGACAGACAGACAGACAGACAGACAGACAGACAGACAGACAGACAGACAGACAGACAGACAGACAGACAGACAGACAGACAGACAGACAGACAGACAGACAGACAGACAGACAGACAGACAGACAGACAGACAGACAGACAGACAGACAGACAGACAGACAGACAGACAGACAGACAGACAGACAGACAGACAGACAGACAGACAGACAGACAGACAGACAGACAGACAGACAGATAGATAGATAGATAGATAGATAGATAGATAGATAGATAGATAGATAGATAGATAGATAGATAGATAGATAGATTAGGAGAGAGAGAGAGAGAGAGAGAGAGAGAGAGAGAGAGAGAGAGATGGTCACATACTCCTCTTTAATGCACAACTCGTACAAAGCCATCATATGTAGAGATGTACACGTGTGCTAATGCGCTGGTGTGAACGAACAGAGAGACAGACAGAGAGACAAAGAGACAGACCGAGAGACCGACAGACAGACCGACCGACCGACAGACTGACCGACCGACCGACCGACCGACCGACCGACCGACCGACCGACCGACCGACCGACCGACAGACAGACAGACAGACAGACAGACAGACAGACAGACAGACAGACAGACAGACAGACAGACAGACAGACAGGCAGGCAGGCAGACACAGACATACACACAGACAGACAGACAGACAGACAGACAGGCAGGCAGGCGGCAGGCAGGCAGGCAGGCAGGAAGGCAGAAACACACACACAGACACATAGACAGACAGACAGACAGACAGACAGACAGACAGACAGACACACAGAGAGAGACAAGAGAGACTTAACAAGGGCACTAATAAACACATGCTATTGCATGTTTTTTTATGAATGACGATAATGAGATTTATTATCTTCCACCGCCACCTCTCCAGAACCTAACACTTCGATGATATTTCAAAACGTGTCCATGTCAGCATCATTTGGTTTCATGAAAGTGTGCATTTTCTTGTTCTGCAATCAAAGGAGGCTCATTTCTTCCTACTGGCACAGCCAAACACTGCTGGCATGACAAAAGTGGACCACAAGAAAAGCACAACAAAATCACTCCAGGGTCTCATGACATCTCCATGCATGTCAAAGTTGGGGAGCTCAGTCAACCCTGTCGACCACGCGCATACGCTTCTACACAGGCGGGGAGACGCTTGCGCGCGCACTAATTGCTCATTCAAGCGTAGCGAGGGAATGAGCCATGGGGCATCGCCCCTGGCAGGGTAGTCCGCAGGGCACATGCGCATGCGCATGCGCAAGCGGGCTATTGTTCCGCCAGGAACGCATTACGCATGCCCAGGGAGCCAGAGCGCTGCCAGTTGAAAAGAGAGACGCAAAGGAAGCAAGCACTTCATCATACTTGTACGAGATGTGTCTTGATGTGCCTAACCAAAGCAAAAGAAATAAAATCCACAAACCCCGACCAAAAGATTGTGTGGAAAGACGCAACAACATTCAGATAAAAGAAACTCTCACATCATGGCCTTCCTCTACGTCTCATTCTCCTTCCTTCATCCCATCTCCCACCTTCTGACACGCCAGTGTAACCGCTTCCCGTCCTCACTTTGTTTTCATAATATGTGGTTTCAGGTTTTTCATGTTTGTGGTGTGTAGTCAGGTAGGCTTGCATGCATGCATGCATGTAGGTAGGTAGGCACATAGGCGACTGGATGAGTTGGTAGGTAGATAGGTATGTGGGTGTAGATAGGTAGGCGCGTAAGTGGGTGGGTGGCAGCTCAGGTAGGTAGGTAGGTAGGTAGGCAGGCAGGCAGGTGGATAGGTTGATAAGTAAGTAGGTAGGTGGTAGGTAGGTATGTAGGTAGGTAGATAGGTAGGTAGGTATATAGGTAGGTAGGTAGGTAGGTAGGTAGGTAGGTAGGTAGGTAGGTAGGTAGGAGTAATTTCAAACAACACTGACTGCCGTCCAAGGTTTTCTGGTGACGTTTAACATCTCTGCAGTTGTTGCGCGGGATGCAAATGCCACATACTACGGCGATTCCACGAATGTGTCTGTCCATTTCTGTTATCGGAGGCTTATTGTCATTTTCTAACATGGGTGCATGCAAAGTTTTATTGAAAAACTTATTAGTTTTGCAAGAAGGCAATTCTGATTTGCTCTAAACGTGTGAATGAGGACGAAATGTGACCCCTTCACAACTGGCTTTATTTTTCAATGTGCGGTATATCTCAAAATCGATCCCATTGTGTTTAATTGATTTCATGGTTGGTAAACCTATATATACATGCTACGGCGTATATTATCTGCAACTCTGGGTAACACAGAAAAAGGGATGCATTTGAACGTTCTTCGTACGCCCATACAACATCCCCAACAGCGAAGATCGAACGAACCAAGAACATCCACGGCGCTTTGAAATAGTTATGTCGTCGTCACAGGTGCATAATTTTTGTAGTTAGCCGCGTTTTTTGGGTGAAACACACTCGAGTTACAAGTGGGCGGTCGTATGTGGGCTCTTACTTTCTTTGAAACACCAGCAGCCAGACACTTATGTTCTGTCAATCCTGCCGCCTACTCGTCAAGCAGAGCAAACACAGTAGGCCTAGTACTTGGCCAAGGCAAACACTCGCAACCGCCTTTTTCTTTCATATGGGCTTTTCAGATGCGCTCGTGGTGACACGCTCTTCACCTAGTTATCATTTCCGTTTCGTGAGGAATGGAATGTCACATGACTGCCGAAAGTGAGTCTCACCATTTGCTGGGTTCGCGTTTGTATTTGTGCAGAAGAAATTCTCGTTTTTAGAAACGCTGTTCTGGAAGGACGTCAGTGTCTTCACTCACACACACACACACACACACACACACACACACACACACACACACACACACACACACTCACTCTCACACGCGCGCTCGCGCATGTACGCACGCATGCATACACGCACGCACACACATACACACATACACGCACGCACGCACGTACAAACACATACACACACAAACACACACAAACACAAACACATACACACACACACACACACACACACACACACACACACACCTTCGTCCTCATATCATGTGGGATGAAAATATGTGCATCTCCAGATGATTTTCCTCGCATACAATTGTCTTGATTGTGATTTCAGTGATTGATTCAATTTCCGGTTTCTTGCAACTCAAAAGACTGACGCAGTCAGTGAATGTTGTCATAATATTATCTGTACCACAAACTGAACAATAGATTCATCCTCCAATTGTCATCAACCACAGAAAATGTATGATTAATGGAGCATATTTTGAAAGTTCTATAGACACTCGATAAGGGAGGGTGAAAACGCCTTAATTCTAACGCACTTTAGTCAGCCAATCACGAGCCTTGAAAATAGACGCCGCCACGTGACCCAGATTCTCGCACTCAGCTGCGCAAAGTTTGTGCTCCGCGTGATTCGGGTGTAATACTGCCAATAAACGTCGTTTAGCTTAAGATTACACCCGAATCACGCGGACCGTTAAGGTGCATGGAGTACAGTACCTCCGAGCAAGACGTTTGTCACAAAACGCAGATACATTAACGCGGCCGGATCTTAGCGTGCGAAGTCAGTCAGGCGGAGTGGCGGCTGCGGTCAAAGGTCACAACAACCACCGACACCGACCATTTCAGCCTTCTTCATGAAGCGCTAGAATCCAGGCGCTCGTGATTGGCTGACTAAAGTGCGTTAGAATCCAGGCGTTGTCGTGGTGATCGACTTGAAAGATTACCTGTGGGTTTCATCAACTGCTGAAGACTGGGTAGTTCGCTACGGTGTCCTGTCCTGTAGAACGAAGACCCCTACAGTTAAGACAAAGTCTCTAATTGCAGGGAATATTGCCCCATCAGTGTCAAACCTAGCGTGAGAGCCATGAGAGCTGGGAATGAATGGCTTTCCTCAAAGTTCAGTGAAGACAAGCATTGAACCGTAGAGAGAAGTGACCCGTACAGGGGATGAGTAATGTTCAGGCGCCTAACAGGCTGACTGTGACATAGCTCTGCGAATATTGGAATTATGCAAAGGATGAAGCAGGTCTGCGGGCTTGTTTGCTTACCAGTATCGACAGTAAGGACCACTTCTTTCCGTTGATGTAAAAAACTTTTGTGATCTGACGCTGGATTTGTCATATTTTGACATTCCTGTCCGGACTGAATCTGACTAGACCTTGCCATCTGAAAAGTAAATACTGCTCACCAGGACTCAGGGCTGTGCGTTTACAATTAGTTTTGTGAGCACCGCAGAGTGAAGCTGTCTACATAGACAGAGCATGGATCCGGCTGCGGTAAGCCCACCCACTTCATATGAAGACGCTCAGGTAGGCAACTTTTCCTATATTGACGGCCAACCAAAATGTGTTTACTCTGTGCCGGAACTTGTGGCCCTCAGACATTCACACCAGTCTCTGTCAACCGAGACGATGACAAACTTAAAGAAACTCGGTATTTCTACCTGCCGACGAAGACGTGGTCGAAGAGGCGGACGGCGAAAATCGAGGGAAATCCGAATCATAACAGATGTCTTTCCGCAGCCACAATCGAATCGGAAGCGGGCTGTCACCCATACTAATCTTATACAGGTACACCCTAGCAAGCCGTCTCATGAGCTGAAGGTCGCTGTGTGGAACGCACAGTCATTGAGAAATAAAACAGAAGAAATAGCTGACCTCATATTGGAGGAGAACATTGATATAATGTTCATCACAGAATCCTGGCTGAAAATGAAAGGTGACGAGGCAATCACGAACTCTGCAGCTCCGCTCGGTTATGTTCTGAAATCATATCCCAGATTTAAGGGTAGAGGAGGAGGTATAGCCACCATCCACAGATCCCACTTCAAAATTGACTGTCACATCTCTCGATCACAACACCACCAGCCTGGAGTCAGCTGCTGTTGTTAAACATCACAAAGGGATGTCTTCTCATTTCATATGCCTTTATCATCCGCCTCCGTCCAAGAAGAATAAAGCCACTCCATCATCATTCCTAGACGAATTCAAGATTCTACTGGAAGCCATCGACATCAGTTGCTCCAATTCTATCACCATTGGTGACTTCAATGCACATTTTGATGATAAAAACGATGCTAGCACAATACGGATCACGCAGATGCTTCAAGATCATAATTTCCAGCAATGCAACATGCATGCCACCCACAAGTCAGGCCATATCCTGGATTGGATTGTTGCAAGAACGGGTGGTCAACAGATCAAGAAGATCCAAGTGCTGGACAAAGCGATGTCCGACCATCATGTCATCCTCTGCGATACTGGTCTGATCCTCAGAAAATCAAGCAGACGCACCGTTCTTCTTCGTTTTCTAGAACAAGTCGACCTCGAGTCCTTGAAGCAGGACATAGCGACATCTGCATTATACTCATCTGTTCCAATATCCATGAAGGAGCATTGTGATTAATTAAAGAATATTCTAGTCCGTATGATAAACAAGCATGTTTCACTGGAAAGGCGGCCTGTTTCCATAAGGCAAGAGTGCCCATTGTACACAAGCGAAGTGCACATCGCTAAAATCGAGAAGCGAATAGCAGAGAGGCGCTGGAGGACATCTACGTTCAAAAAAAAACTACTCAAGATGACCATCAGACATGCAAAAGCACAATATATAAAAAGTCAAATCGAACAAAAAGCGATAAACCTCCGGGCCATGTCTAATCTGCTAACATCAGTTCTAGGTAATAAAGAAAGTTGAAACCTCTCCCCACCATACCAATTGGACAAATACTAGTCAACAAATTCCAAACATATTTCAGAGAAAAAATTGAAAAGATCAGAACAGCTATCATCCCCACAGCAGTAGCGGAAGAAGCATCCACATCCCTGAATCAAGGTCTGAAAGACTTGTCTCCTTTCCACCCCGATGAGCTTCGAAAGATCATTCTGAATATGAAGCCCACCTTCTGCGAGCGTGACGATATGCCGACAAGGTTGCTACGTCTTTGTCTCGACGTATTCCTGCCCATGATTGCAGACCTAGTGAACCACTCCTTAAGATCAGGTGAATCCCCATAAACAATGAAGAAAGCAATTGTCCGGCCACTGCTAAAGAAGCCAAATCTGGACGCCGATGAGCTCGGCGGCTACAGACCCCTGTCCAATTTGTGTTTTATTTTTTATTTTTTATCATAGAGAAAGCCGTTTAAATAAGGCTATGCAGCTTCCTGAATTCGGAGAATCTGCTGCCCAAACTTCAGTCGGCATACAGACCAGGACACAGCACCAAAACTGCACTCCTGAGAGTGTTCAACGATATTCCATGTGCTATCGATGATGGCCGGGTTGCCCTCGTGACTCTTTTAGACCTCTCAGCAGCCTTCGATACCATGGTGTTCTTCTATCTCGATTAAAGAACCTAGGAATATGCAACAGCCTTCAAATGGTTGCAATCATACTTATCTGGATGAACACAGACGGTTGTTGTGGAAGGAGGAACTTTGAGTCAGGTGGTTATCACCTGTGAAGTTCCCCAGGGTTCAATTCTCGGACCGTTGCTATATTCCATCTACACAGTATCTCTGAGTGCCCTGATTGATGGTCATCATCTGTCATTTCATCTTTACGCAGATGATACTATGATATTTACAACCTCGAACCCTGACAAAGACTCTTTTGCTGCGGCAAAAGCTTCCATGGTGAGATGTTGCACCGATGTGAAAACTTGGATGGTGAAAAGTCGTCTGAAATTAAATGAAGACAAAACAGAATTCATCATCATCGGTTCTAAGGCACATGTTCAGTTGTTCCCTGAAACCAACATCTCCATCTCGGGAGTCGAGGTCCCCTCGTCAAGATGTGTGACATATCTTGGCGTAAAGATCGATGAGCATTTTTCTATGGGGCCACACGTGAGCAGAATGATCTCTTCCTCCCACTGGCAGCTCCGACGTATCTCAAGTATCAGACAATGCCTGACTGAAAAATCTGCCACAACTCTTGTATTGACGTTGGTGATGTCTAATCTTGACTACTGCAATAGCCTTCTGCTGGGTGAAACCCAAGAACATCTCCGAAGGCTTCAACAGGTGCAGAACACCGCAGCACGTATAGTAAAACGTCCATCTAGTCGTTCTCATATAACACCCATCCTTCGAGAGTTACACTGGTTGCCTGTCCACCAACGTATTGTGTTCAAAACACTGTCATGTGTTCAAGTGCGTCACTGGTTTAGCCCCACTGTATCTGGTTGAGCTCCTCAGGACTTATAAGCCTGTGAGGGATCTCAGATCTTCGGCGCAGTCATTACTCCATGTGCCACGCTGCAGCACCAAGAGATCTGGAGAGAGAGCATTCTCGTATGCTGGACCAAAACTCTGGAACGATATCCCAGACAGACTGAGGAAATCTCCTTCAATACAGACTTTTAAGTCACAGCTGAAAACTCTTTTATTCAAAT
>JAWQFJ010006522.1:0-18550 GCA_034096865.1 Theodoxus fluviatilis | reverse complement strand
GAAGAACTTAACATGAGAGACTGCATTTCCAGTTTTTTTGTCCGTCTGCTACGTGGTCTGTATTTCGAAATTGCCATGAGGTAAGATAGCTGAGTCACAAGCAATGTGACAATGTGTGCGTAACTCATCGTGTGTTTTTCAAAACTATCATTCTAAGACTGGAATGACAAGGTGGGGGGAGGAGGGGGGGGGGCGGATTATTTCAGAGAAAAAAATTACTTGGTTAACAAAATATGATGATATATGTCAGTGCCGACAGAAAAAAAGGTTTCATAAATTGTTAACACACACAACACATTAGTTTTAGGGACTCCCGCTGAGAACTCCTTTTAGAGAAAGTATTGGAGATTCAGACAGAAAATATGACACCTATTTTAATATTTCTTATATAACAGACATGCTACACAAAACGAATGTTGCATATTGGACGCTGAATGAGTTCAAGCTGTGAGAGACAAGACACCAGAACAAACAATCGAGAGTTACACAGTTCGATGCGAAAGCTGCTTGTGTCTGTTCGAGCGACACGAAAGCGTATTGGAAATAAGACATCTCATCATTTTGATGTGTACAATGGAATCGCAAATGAATGAGTCAAAGGTTTGAAGCAAAGAGCAAAAAAAAGTGGCCTTGCATTCCATAATGACTACATAAATTTGCTTATCAGTGACAATCATTTCATTCTCCAAGCAAAGTGTTTACTCCCAACGCTATGGACATGAGGCAGCACAGCGAGTAGCTTTGACAAATTTGGAAATGTCCGAGGTTGCCTGGTAAAGAAAACATTGTTCATGCGGCGACACGATATGCACCTAGGTTTCTTGATAAGTAATGTTCTCACTCGTACTCATAATTTTGCTTGTGGGCGAAGACTTCGAGCTTGTAAATGTATTGTAATCGTAGTATTACAAAACTGCCAATACTTACACCAGTTAGCGTGACCTTTAACCCTTTGCTTCTGACGTCATTCTCCATCTTCAAAGAGAAAGTATGTGTCCACTTTTTGTGTGTGTGTTTTTTTCTCTCTTTGAAAATTGCCCTTTTCTCTTTGTTTACGTGTTATTACAGACTGGCAGAGCCTATTTCTCATGCTTCTGCTATTTACGAAGGTAACACATTTCCATCATCACGCTCTGCTAATTCTTTATTTGTGTCGACACAAAGTTGACCACAACAAATGAACGTCATCAAATTTACCTACACTCACCTATTCAAAACAACAAAAAACTACGTGCTTCCTAAAGCTTGGTGGTATTGTCTCGTGAAGCTGAAGCCTCCCATCTTCGCTTCCTCCTTTGCCCTTATTCTCTATCTCCAAATATGAACTCGCTCTTCCAAACCCACCTCCTTCAAACATTCCTGACCCCTTCTCTCTCCACCTCCTGTCCCCCATCCCCTTCCAATCCTCTCCCCCTATCCTGCAGGTGATGGAAGCTTCCGTACCTCCTTTTGTTGGCCCCCTTCCCCGGAAGTCCTTGTGACTGCCCCTCCCTACGGCTGTCTGTATGTGGACTAGGGGTCATGTGGACAATCAGCCGTCCCAAGTATAGACAGAGCGTGGGCCATGACGCCGGAGCTGCTGGTCTCAATGACCCCTTTGTGTGGGTGAATTGGGATTTTTAAAATACCATATAAATGTGAAGAATAGAGGTTTTGATTTTATACATAAATCTCTGTTTAATTCTAGTGGTTCGATTTCAAAACACAACAGTCTAACATCTGGACACAGGAGTCAATTTATCAAGACGTTTTGGGTTTGAGTAATTCTGGGTTCAACATGCGATCAAAACAGCTTGATGCTCCGTCATGAACTGGAGTGCCTAGTGGCTGGGCATTGAGGCCTGCTGCAGTACCATGGCCACAGGCGACCCCTAGCGGCTGGGCATTGAGGCCTACTGCAGTAGCTTGGCCACAGGCGATCCCTAATGGCTAGGCATTGAGGCCTGCTGCAGTAACTTGACCACAGGCGACCCCTAATGGCTGGGCATTGAGGCCTGCTGCAGTAGCTTGGCCACTGGCGATCCCTAGTGGCTGGGCATTGAGACCTGCTGCAGTAGCTTGGCAAAGGCGACCTCTAATGGCTGGTCATTGAGACTTGCTGCAGGAGCTTGGCCACTGGCGATCCCTAATGACTAGGCATTGAGGCCTGCTGCAGTAGCTTGGCCACTGGCGATCCCTAATGACTAGGCATTGAGGCCTGCTGCAGTAGCTTGGCCACAGGTGACCTCTAATGGCTAGGCATTGAGGCCTGCTGCAGTAGCTTGGCAACAGGCGACCCCTAATGGCTAGGCATTGAGGCCTGCTGCAGTAGCTTGGCAACAGGCGACCCCTAGTGGCTGGGCATTGAGGCTTGCTGCAGGAGCTTGGCAACAGGCGACCCCTAGTGGCTGGGCATTGAGGTCTACTGCAGTAACTTGGCAACAGGCGACCCCTAATGGCTAGGCATTGAGGCCTGCTGCAGTAGCTTGGCAACAGGCGACCCCTAGTGGCTGGGCATTGAGGTCTACTGCAGTAACTTGGCCACACCTAATGGCTGGGCATTGAGGCCTGCTGCAGTAGCTTGACCACAGGCGATCCCTAGCAGCTGGGCTTTGAGGCCTGCTGCAGTTTCTTGGCCACTGGCGATCCCTAATGGCTAGGCATTGAGGCCTGCTGCAGTAGCTTGGCCACAGGTGACCCCTAATGGCTAGGCATTGAGGCCTGCTGCAGTAGCTTGGCCACTGGCGATCCTTAGTGGCTGGGCATTGAGGCCTGCTGCAGTAGCCTGACCACAGGCGACACCTAGCGGCTGGAGATTTAGGCCTACTACAGTTGCTAGGCCACAGGTGACCGCTAATGGCTAGGCATAGTCCTACTGCAGTAGCTTGCAACAGGCGAACTTTAGCGGCTAAAGAAGACACCCTATGACACGAATCAGCATGAGTCACTCAGATCAGAATGTGATTTTAGACCAAGACACCATGAGTCACTCAGATCAGAATGTGATTTCAGAACAAGACACCATGAGTCACTCAGATCAGAATGTGATTTCAGAACAAGACACCATGAGTCACTCAGATCAGAATGTGATTTCAGACCAAAACAACATCGGGTCACTCAGATGAGAATCTGATTTCAGACCAAGACAACATCGGGTCACTCAGATCAGAATGTGATTTCAGACCAAGGCACCATGAGTCACTCAGATCAGAATGTGATTTCAGACCAAGACAACATCGGGTCACTCAGATCAAAATGTGATTTCAGACCAAGACACCATGAGTCACTCAGATCAGAATGTGATTTCAGACCAAGACAACATCGGGTCACTCAGATGAGAATCTGATTTCAGACCAAGACAACATCGGGTCACTCAGATCAGAATGTGATTTCAGAACAAGACACCATGAGTCACTCAGATCAGAATGTGATTTCAGACCAAGACAACATCGGGTCACTCAGATGAGAATCTCATTTCAGACCAAGACAACATCGGGTCACTCAGATCAGAATGTGATTTCAGACCAAGACAACCGCGGGTCACTCAGATCAGAATGTGATTTCAGAACAGGACACCATGAGTCACTCAGATCAGAATGTGATTTCAGAACAAAACAACATCGGGTTACTCAGATCAGAATGTGATTCAAAACAAGACAACATCGAGTCACTTAGATCAGAATGTGATTTCAGACCGAGACACCATGAGTCACTCAGATCAGAATGTGAGTTCAGATCAACCAGAAAGATCTTATCTAAATCTACATGTAAATGCACGTTTGTTGCATTGCAATCCTGGGACATGCAACGTACCGTATTTTGAGGATTATAAGGCGCTACTATTTTCGCCAAAGTGATCTCTGTTTCTCACACAATGGTAGCACCTTGATGTGACCAACATACTCATGCTCGAAACATAAATTTATATCACTTACCTCATGCTGCTTGTAAGTTGTTGAAACTGAGTATATCTTATCATGTATCTTAATTAAACCCATAATTTTCCGTCCCAGGGACAGAACCACGGCACCACGCCTCGCACATCGTCCAACCCCAAAGCATGCTCGCCTATCTTCGGATAGTGCGTGGTTCTATCCCTGGGACGAAGAAATAATATGGGTTTATTTAAGAGTTTTGTCAATGTGGGATGTTATACTGGCTGCAACTCTGTGTCGTTACCTTTTGCCAACGTCTACGACGGGCCAAAGCAAAAAGACAAACAATATTTACAGGAACATCCTATCTATTAAAACGTGTGCATAACATGTATCTTAAAGATTACGAGCTGTAAATGTACCCACTAACTTCCACACGTGGGTAAGAAAGTTGTGTCTGTCCGTTTGTCTACAAGCAAAAAGAATTTGTTGATATCGTCTACATGTTTTAAATAACGCAAGGAACGTTGTCTCCTTTTGCATAAGGTCCACATTTATTAAATATACGTGTGCAGGACACCAACCGATAGTGGTACGTCAAAAAACCAACTGAACGCAAATGGGTGCATTGTTCATGTGTGAGACAGGATTAGTCATCAGATGATGAATAGATAGATTGACCGTGTCATCCTCACTGTGCGGGCCTCAGTGTTCACTTTTTCTGTGAACAATTCTGTGAGTGATATCAGTCGCTCTCATGTAAACATCGTCATGCCTTCAGACTCATCCGCGGTTGCTCGGGTAAAAATAAAGCCTGTTTACATCTCAAATTTCTTGCAGTTAAAAGCTTTCAACAAAAAACCACGCTCACTCTCGGATGCCCTGCAGCGTGAAGTCAACCTCTGTGCAACGTGCAAGCCAGACTGTGAATCAGTCATCTGATAACGGGAGGACACATTACTTTGACAGAGGATTCATTTAAAACGTTATAGGCTCTGATGGAATAGACGATGACATAGTTCATCTCCCTGCCAACCCGAGAATGCTGTCTCATAAGAAGATTCAGGCTGAGATAAACCTGACATAAACAACCAACGGTCGACATGTGTCAGGAACGAAAAATTGAAATGCAATGTTTCTGCTATTTGGTTTTTCATTAACCCCCTGCTTGTCGAAGCAAGAGGGACGTTACCTGCTTTCAAGCACGAATCTTAAGTGAGAGGAGTGTCTGGGTGCAGTGCCTGTGGTGGGGAAAAAGTTAGCAAGACATGCTGTGGTATGGAGTTTTGTCCATGAGCATCACACAAGCTCTTTGAGGTCCCACCGCCTCCTTGAAGCGACGGTAGAGCAAATGAGATCGATCCTCAATTATAGGATCACCACGACGTCAAATCATGACTGATGCTTTTAATGGTTGTTACTGTCGGCAGACAGGTGAGCGGATAAATCATACAGGGAAAAGCTAAGAGATTTCAAAGTGCGGAGGAACATCATGGATCTATAAAATTTACATATTTTTTAAAAAGGGATTTAAAAGATGTCCTGTAATTATTCTTTATCGCGTGAATCATTTTCTACGCGGGGAGAGAAAGATTGAAACTACATGTATTACTTTATTATTTAGAAAGCGTGGTACAGAGTTATCTCTTCTCGAATTTCAACTCCCACCACATCTCCATACGTGAATCTAAGAGGCAAACGACTAAAGAACTCGTGACCTGACTCGATTTTACTGCAACCAGCTGTAGTGATTTTCGTAGTTAATGGCCTTATGTAGCGTACAAAGGCTGATAGACTTCCAAACTTCCACCACCACCATCATCATCATCATCATCATCATCATCATCATCATCATCATCATCATCATCATCATCATCATCATCATCATCATCATCATCATCATCATCATCATCATCATCACCATCATCACCATCATCATCATCATCATCATCATCATCATCATCATCATCATCATCATCATCATCATCATCATCATCATCATCATCATCATCATCATCATCATCATCATCATCACCATCACCATCACCATCATCACCATCATCACCATCATCTTCATCATCTTCATCATCTTCATCACCTTCATCATCTTCATCATACTCTTCATCATCTTCATCATCTCTATCTTCATCATCTTCATCATCTTCATCATCATTTTCATCATCATCTTTATCATCATCTTCATCATCTTCATCATCATCGTCTTCACATCATCAGAAATCCCAACAGAAAGCACACAGGAACTAGGAAATTCAGTATTTTCGCCACTGCTATGTTAGCTAGAATATACGGGACAATGTTGTACTTTGAATAAAATACAAATAAAGTGTCATTTGAAAATTTTTCCTGTTGTAGGATTCTTTAGCAATTTGTTCCACTAGTTGTCTTTTTCAATCTAACACCAAAACATGCTGTCTTTAGAAAATGTCTTGAAGGATTTTTTCAGCTGTGATTTTTGAGGTTCTCGGCAACTTCTCAAACATTGTATTGGAACAGTGTTGTGGTTTCTTCTCTCCTCCCAATAGGATAATCATATGTACCTTCTCAAGGATAAATCCCGTATGTCTTATGCTGCATCAGACCTCTTTCTCCAGTATTAATTTTGTCTGGGACGAGACCCTGGGATTTGTTCTGCACATACAAGTGTATTGAGACAAATCGAAGTTGCTCGTTGACCTTTCTCTGACTGTAGAATTAATGAATGTGCGTGGATTACGTCTGTGAGGTTTCGAAGTAGATTATCTATGGCCATTTGCCCCATTTCGTAGTTTGTTGTTTTGAATGAACAAGGCACAGACTTTCATCGACTAGCAAGGTTGGCGTGCAAAAAAACGGGCTATCAATGTGTGGCACCACTTACATTTTCACGCGACCAGTCAGGTGAAAATTACTCTAATACATTACTTTGAATCAGTAAGAGTTTATTTTTTCTTCTCTCATTGGCTTATGTCACATGTCATACTTCTGGTTGGCAACCGCGGTGCATTTGTGGAAGCGGTGAATCATATCCAGGTTTGAGTAAGAGGGCCTACGATCTGTCTGTGTGTGTTTCCGCGCTGCTGGACGACTGGCTGTCTGGTCTCCGTCTGACGCAGCCATGGCGATTCCTCCAAGACCATCCCCTTGGCATGGTGCCAGACTCCTAGCTTTCTCCCGCCATCCCTGCACAGCGCGAGCCTTACCTGGAGCCGCTTGTCAACCAGGGGGGGTTTTCCCGGGTAAACACCGGGCCTAAGGGCACCTGCCGCGACCACGCACTGCAAACTCCAGCATTGGCTAAAGGTGGTGCGCGCCGGTGTGGAGGAGGAATAATGAGTTTCCTGAAAAAATGCTACCTTTCAACAGATAGTTTAGTTGGAGGGCGCGTGAACGTAGGGTGGTGTTTGGTTTGTTCATCCTCAGCTTTTCACCTGCATGCGCGTGTGGTGAACAGATGAGACTGTGCGTCTTGTGGCATGCAGAAGTATTGTCCATGACTTGTGAGATGCATCTCTGTTCCTGGTATTCTTGAAGAGATGCTTTATCCTGACTGCTGACACTTGCACAGTTTAGTCATAAGCGAACTCAGTGTTGCGATCAATTTAATTGCCCGAACACATTGAAATCACGAGGTCATTAAGATGGTCTCTAGACTTATGTGGAACGACAGCAACTTGTGTACACTATATTTTTGTCAGATAGCAGTGCAATGTATATGACCTCGTGGAAACACTATACTCCTTATGTTTAATCCTACATTACCACTGATGCGTGTTTGCTCAGTTATCTTGCTTCTGAGACTAAAGGAGTGTGAGACATATGCGCCAAATGAGGTTAAGGAACGAACAGTAAAATATACTGACGCGCGCGCACGCACGGGATATGAACATGAACACATGGTCTGACACTAAAGAATGCGCATGGATGCACAGATGTACACGAATGCACGCTTATTTGTTCGTGTACACGCACCCACATTCATGGAGATACAAAGTGCAAACACACGCACCAAAGCGCATGTAAGCAAGATTATAAGAATACACACACGCACGCACGCACGCACGCGCGCACACTCACACGCACACAAACTCAACCGCACACGCGTGTGCGCGCACGCATACATATACACACACGCATGCACGCACGAACGCACGAATACACTCGCGCGCACACAAAAATACGCACACAAACACACACACACATACACACACACATAGAAATACGCACACACACACGGATACACACACACAGAGTGATTCACACATACACAGAGATAAATACTCACACACACACACACACACACACACTCACACACACACACACACACACACACACAATCTACAGGAGGTTCCATTTCTAACGAAACACCGTGACGGAAGACCAGACTCCTTGTAACTGAGGCTAAGAAGAGGAATACTGCAAAGCCACTGGCCGAGCTTGGAGAGAGAGAGAGAGAGAGAGAGAGAGAGAGAGAGAGAGAGAGAGAGAGGGAGAGAGAGAGAGAGAGAGAGAGAGAGAGAGAGAGAGAGAGAGAGAGAGAGAGAGAGATGGAAGATATAGAGATGGAAGGGTGAGGGATGGAAGACAGAGGAAAAGTGAAGGGTGGAAGGGGAAAAAACCCAGAAATGAGGAGTACGAGTATATGTCAGATCTCTCGAGTGTTTAAAAGACAAGAGAGTGGTGAGAAGAGAAGGATAGAGAGAGGGATGATTGAAGGGGGGGGGGGGGGGATGGGAAAGGGATTGATGAAGTTTCCAGGGGCAGGGAAATATAGAAAGATGGAGGGGTAAGGGGTGGAGGAGAATGAGGAAGAAAAAGAAATGGAATGTATGTGCCTAACCTGTCGGGGTTTGAAGGACAAGATGATCTTGTGAGCGGAGAAAAAGGAAGAGGAGGGAGGGGGAAGGGGGGGGGGGGGAGATAAGGAAGGGGGCGGGGAGGGGGGGGGGGTTGGGGGATGAGGAAGTCAAGGACGAGAGGGAGGAGAAAGATCTGAGAATGACTGGTAAAGGTAAGAAGGGGTAGAGAGAGCTGAAGGTTTGGGGTGGAGGAAAAAAAAGCGGTGGAGTGTATGTGTGAAGCCTCTTGGGTGTTTAAAGAGCAAGATTGATTAAGAGATAATGCGTAGGGCAGGAAGGGGGTGAGGGGCTTTGTGGGGGTGGGTGTGGGGGTTGAGGGGGAAATGCGACTAGGCAATAGGGGAGAGGATGGTGTGAGAGGGGTTGATGCAGGTAAGTGGGACGTGGATGGAAGGAGGGGGTAGGTGTCAAAAACATACTGTGTATTTGAAGAATACGACAGTCTAAGTAAGAGGGGGGGGGGGGGGGGAAGGGGGGGGAGGTAGGAGTGAGTCGAAAGGGAACAGGATTATGTGTGAGAGATTGATGAAGGTTAGGGGGGGGGGGGGGATGCGGAGGAGGGAAGAGTGGAAGGTGGGTGTCGGGGAAGGTGAGGAGAGGGGGGTTGGGGGCTGACGTGGACACCACTGCAGAAGGTGGACGTGTTTTTGGACTGCTTCCTGCTTGAGTCACGCGACTACAGAAAGGGCATTGGCTGCCAACTAAAGTAAAACATGACGAGAGAGAGAGAGAGAGAGAGAGAGAGAGAGGGAGAGAGAGAAAGAGAGAGAGAGAGAGAGAAAGGGAGGGAGGGAGGGAGAGAGAGAGAGGGAGGGAGAGAGAGAGGAAGAGAGAGAGAGAGAGAGAAAAGAGATTTCTATAATCGGGGAAAAAGGTAAGACACAGAAACTCAGGTGGAGCATGGAAATGATGCAGACAATCATGGCTTGAAAGAGAAAGCAAGGGATGGAATAGAGAAAGACGAGGAGATGGGTGTATTGGAAGGCTCGACAGCTAAGTTTGTTTGTTTTTTCAATTTCAATTTATTATGACTTTAAAAAATGTACAAGGTGAACAATTTTGCAAAGAAAACAGGCAAGAAAAGAGACAAAAAGATCAGCATTATCATCAACACCACCAACAACATCATCAGGCTCGACCGCTGAGTTGCTTCAGGGGCTGAGACAGGATGTGGGGGGGGGGGGGGGGGGGGGAGGAGGAGGTGGAGGAGGTGGAGGAGGTGGAGAAGGAGGAGGAGGAGGAGGAGGAGGAGGAGGAGGAGGAGGAGGAGGAGGAGGAGGAGGAGGAGGAGGAGGAGATATCTGGAAGGAAGGATGGGTGAGATGACAACATTTTCTGCTGATGACCAGGGCAGCAGGAGTTGGATACATTGTTGGAGTGTTTTTTGCATGAGTCACCAAACCCTCTAAAGGACGCTATTTGCCAAAGAAATAAAAAAAACACGACAACGATCATAGGTGGCAATGGATGTTAGACGTCGATAGGAGAGCAGACGAAAGCTTGCGTACCTCGATATAAATGTCTCTCCTAATGTTACAGAGTACTTTGTACTTCCCATTGACCTATTCGGTCATGTTTCTATCGTCACGTGATTTAAGGGAAGCGGGTCCAGGGGCGGGTTTTAAAATAGGTAGTCGATCTTGGTCGCAAGTTCTTGTTTCGCAGTAAGAGCTAGCTAAAAAAAAACTACCCAACGTGACGAACTAATGCGCATGCGTAGACGTCACGACAAGAGGTGAACTAGCCACATTTCAATGGCCGACGTGTTGCCGGTTCACTCAGAAAACGCTCTATTTCGAGATACTAGCAACCCATCCAAAGAAAATATAAGCCATGCACAGCATTAATTTATCAAAGGTGTATGTTGAATGCATTAATAGATCGTGAAACCTCCTACAGTTTACACATCGAATGCAGGTCAACGCATCCACGCCGAACTTTTGTCTCCAAGATGGCGGCGCGCACTGTACTCATGCTGTCCGACATCTTGAATCTTAAAAGCTAGGCACCTCTCAAGCTGCCTCGCTCAATCTACGCTCGTCTACGATTGGCTCGCTAGCAAGCAAAGAATGAAACTGCCCATTCGGCGAGATCTGCGTAGATCTACCGAGATCTTCGCATTTTCGAACCCGCCCCAGAGGCGAGTTCCCCAGGTGCAATCCTAACGCATCATATGCGGGCCTCTCGCGAGACCAGAGGCAGGTTTCCTTTCAAAGGTGTTTTTCTCACTAGAGAAGAACGTTTACGGCGAGCGCCTGCGTGGACAGGTTCAATTCGGCGCCTACACACGTACCGTTTTTCAAGCCGATTTTGCTCCCCATCTGGTCGACCTGCATATCCATTTTTAAAATGAAGGAGCTTTCACGACCTCTTGATGCATACAAAATACAGCTTTGATAAATTAATTATCAAAGCTGTATGTTGAATGCATCAAAAGGTCGCGAAAGCTCCTTCATTTTAAAAATGGAAATGCAGGTCGACCAGCTGGGGAGAAAAATCGGCTTGAAAAACTTAACGTGTGTATGCGCCTAAAGCTTCGGGCTCCGTGAGTGCTCTCCGGGAGCTCTCATCCATATACAATTTGGTATACTTGTACTTTTCGAAACGAAACGCGCCTCTGCTCCCGCGAATGGATTGAGTATGATGCGTTTGCGTTGCTTCTGAGAAATCTTAGACTTCCAGAGAATGGCTGGATTGCAGGAGCGTGCCACAGCTCTTGGCAGATGAGAGCTGATGTGAGAGGTAAGCCAGAAAGCTGGTCTCGAGTTTTGATCTCCCTCTAGAAAGTCTTTGTCTTGATTATATTTTTTACATCAATGGATCTTATAATCAGAATTATCTTAAGAATTAGATATGATTGCATTGTCATCATGCATACATTACGCGGGTTGCCTTTCAAAATGGCCACTAGAACATTTCATTATGACTATGTTTAGGAAAATATTTCTCAGCTGATGATTGTGTCTGGTCTGCATCATCCTATGACCTTCAACGCATTCGGCATTGACGAATTCCAGTCGAGCTCTGCCCACCTTTCCAAATACTTTCCGAAGGTGGAGAGAATCGCCAACGAGGCAATCAGGATGCGTAGTTCACTGATTCGACAGCTTCCACTCAAGTTTCCTACATGAGAAGTCAGATAGACTGAAAAAGAGAGGAGGAGGAGACATATTGGATTTGGGTTGATGGACAGATGTGAAGGAAGGAAATGAATCGATGGTGCACCTTCATCTGCAAAACTGCAAAGAGTGGAATATCAATTTTAAAATATTCCATCTTGAATGAAGAAACTGCGTATGAGACGCTAAACAGCGGAAGAAACGGCAACGAGAAGCCACTGCAGATGTTGCATGAGAGAGAAAGTGTTAAGGACAGAATGGGGATAAGAAGAAAGTCTTATATTCTACTGAACATAACAATTCAAGAAAGGAGTGAACTATAGACGTAGGTGTGGACAGCGTGGAGTAATATATTAAAGACACGAAAGTAAATGAAAGAGAGCATAGGTTAAGAAGAGAAGGTGGCGGGCGTGAGTGAACCTCTGCGTTGTTTGAGAGCTAAGACATGCTAACAAAGCCAGGAGGAGCTAGATAAGGCAGGGAGGGACTCGGTCTCTCCTTGGAGAAACCTGCACTAGGTGGACGCGTTTTTGGACTGCTCCTCGCATGAGTCATGAAACCCCGAAAAGAACTCTTGCTGAAAAAAAGAGGGTTGGGGAGCTGGAAGAGCATGTAAGACTGGAAAGCACAGAGGAGTGGAAAGAGGAAGGAGAAAGGAAGGGAGAAATAGACAGCCTTGACAATTACGGAAAAGACGAAGAAGGCCGGGCCAGACTAGAGAAGGAGTTACATGCAAAAAGCCAAGGAGACGGGGCAAAGGCACAGTGCAAAGAGGGAGAGGACACAGATGCCGGGAAGAAAGGGGTGAGGGTTAAGGGGGGTGGGGGGATGGGGGGTGGGGGGAGGGAGAGGAGAGAAGGGGCCGCCAGATCCACTGTGTGCCCAGAGACGCCAACACTAAAGAGAAGATAACTCCGCCCTGCTTGCTCGGCCGCGGCGAACTCTTGCGTCACTTCCGCCTATGAGTGCTGTCGCCTGGCGGTCACGCAGGGAAGGAAGCTGGGGTCACAGAGCACTGCGTCTTTTCGTGACCTCCACCTCCCTTGGAAACAAACCCGGCAACAGCCAGGACCTGTTCGATGACCCTGTCGTCTGTAGCGACGTACAACCGCCCTTGTTGCACACTGCAAACTGCAGACTCAGTTTTCCGCTCTCCTCCTCTCTTGCTCCGCACAAGACCCAAGGCCATGGACTCGTTTTGATCTGTAAGAGTAAGAGGTCACACTGAATCCCACTGAGCAGATCACATCGGTGGTACAGATTCCCACACAGTCATGGTTTATCACATAATTTCGCTTTCCTTGAAAGAGCATTTGAAACAGATGATCGAGATGATATAAAGAGCTGTGATCTACATGACGCAATCAGCTGGTCATATTTTAGGGGCAATGTTACATAGGGAACGGTCAGGATACAAGGAGGAAATGGGCATGTCGGACAAATAAACGTACATGATTATGGTGTCCGAGTCTGTTTGTGTCTCTTTGTATGAATGTACATTCATGCACGGATCTTAATGTCTTAGCATGTCCTATGCCAGTGCACTGGCTGGCGCTCCTGTTGTAAAGCCAAATGACAGGGTAGTTGTTTTTTATCATTGTAAATACCGGACACTTTCTGGAGGGGCTCAGAAGCCCGAATCTCCAATGAATGTCTTGTCTTGTCCGCAATGGTAGCAGATGAAATGTGGAAGAGGCCAGTTTACTCAGCTCGCCCTTTTTTCTCTCACCCTCCTGCTGGCACACTGCGTTTACACTGCATCTTCAGCCCACAGCACCTCCGCTCCTAGGACGAGATACCAGAACCACAGGATCAACCCAAAAATGCGCATTGGTGGCTTCCATTGGAAACTCAGACTCGTCGTGCTGAAGATTTCCTGAGCACAACATAGGACTGGTGCCGCTTGGTACCCTGTTCTTCAAGTGGAACGCCAGGTTCATCACTTTCGGGACCCGATCTGGTAGCTCGGCCATAGACAGCTGCAAGCGGCTACGGAGGCTGACTGGCTGCCGTGATTTACTTAGTGTGGTCTATGGGTGGTGGATCAGTCTTATCTGTTAGTAGCCCGACAGTGATTATACATTTTATTGACAGTGTTTTTTTCATACTTTGATTACTCCCCCCCCCCCTGTATGACTATATTTGACTGTTAAGCCATTAAATGTACTTGTTTACTTGAACGGCTCAAGAAAGTGATCGGTACGAAGAACTCTGGGCTCATTCATGATAACTACTGCCACTGTTCTGCTCTGCAGACCAAACTGTTTTCCCAAAGTGGTCTGCGCGTAGTCGTGATGGCCAATAAACACAGATTACGATAAGAGCATTTTCACGATGGTTTTGACCCAGTAAACTTTGTTGATCACTCTTTTTACTAACGGTAATTCCAGTGCAGTGACTTACTAAATACATACGTCCAGTTTTGTTCAGCAACTGTAGTCATCGATATTAAATATTAGAATATAATCTTCTCTCTTCGTTCGTCGTTGTTCGTTGTTGTTGTTGTTATTGTCGTTGTTGTACTCTTCTTTTCTCTTGAGGACGATCCAAGCAGAGGTCTTAGTAGCATTCTCACAGAACACGGCACATTCTGCCCCGAAATCGTAACTTCCTTCGTTAGTGGTCGTCATTAATATTCATCGGGGCTTGCAACCCCTAAAGATGAAACCTTCTAGAATCTGTGCCAGCGATTGAAGCGGGCAAGATGAGTATGATTGACTACACCTTGGACACCAGGTTTGTAGCACCTTCTCCACACCGCCATCTCTGGAGGTGTGTAATTAGGCCTTTTGCGGGTTAACGGCTGCTTCCGCCACAAGCATCAACACTGGACACTGGCCAAAGTCCCGCCTCAGAGATGCAGGGCCAGCCACGGACAAGTTGCACGCAAAGAAGCGAAATCCCTCAGCAGACTTTTGGCTGTGCACATGTCAGGGCATGCACGTGTCAGGACGTGCGCGTGCGTCCTGTGTCATGTACAGGTCTGACTGAAACACTGAAAACACTGAGTTATTATATTTTGCAGAACCTCTCTTAGAGTTAAAAACTGCAGATAAGTTATCCATTTGTGTGCTTGTTGTTGTTGTTGTTGTTGCAACATTCAACGGATTGAGAGGAAAAAAACTTGATTTGTTCCTGACTTCACCCGTTAGTTATTTGGCGCTGCTGCCTTCGTGGAAATCTGTGATAGTTATTTATGGAGAGAAAAAAACTTGCAAGAGAATCTATCATGTTTTAGCACAAAGGATTATGTGCAGTCAACTGAGTAACCACAAGTGTTTATTCAAAGTAGAAAAAAGGGAGTTACAAAAATGTCGCTGGGGACGATGCAGAGAGCATTTGGCATCTCTTGGAACATGCCATCATCATCGAGTGTTTTAATTTCTTTATTGCTGGACGTGTTTGGGTGAATCACTATCAGTATAGTGTAATAAACCTTTTTCTCCATAAACCAACACTGTATGCTCTATGGAAGGACACGGTCGTCTCGTTTTCTCCATTAAGTCCAAATCATGTAATTTTGGTATGAAACCATCCGTGCACGCATTCCAATACTTCTTTGTCGAGTAAATGGAACGATCCACAGTTTTAGGAAGATTCACACAACCCTTCTAATCGTAGATGCCCGCCACTGTCTAAGAATGTCCTTTGAAGTTTGCAACCGGCAATGCACCCACACAAGGTCAAGTCACGAGAAGTTTATAAAGCACGACAATCTTCCTTTGCGTCAGTGCTTTTTACCCGCAGCGTTATCTTGGCAATGCAGAGGAGAATGGCCATACACGAACAGGAGCGTGTAGGAATTTCGATAAAACGGTCCGCTCTCCTGTAAGATCTATGTGGATATACGGCAGACATAAAATATTCTTCATTTGTCTAGCTGCACTTTTCAGACATAAAATTTTAAAACATTTTTAAAAGATTGTTTGCTCTGGAAATAACCTGCGGAAGCTGTTGTTTTTTCTTTCGATGACTCTGCATGCACGGTGGGCAAAAAGGAAACATTTCGTGCAGTTCAAGCAAACTCGATGATCTTACGACTGCAATTTGCTTCGCGCACACATGTAAATGTCTGTGACGACTGCAACTCCACCGTCATTTGCAAACATGGCGGACGTGTTCCTGTGAAGGTGTCGGTGCACCCCAGGCAACACCCACACTTGAACTTTAATGCAGAAGGCGGGGAGTGCGCTTGCTTGCAATATTGACCAACCTGCTGCAAGACGCTAATTAAACAGTCTGGTTGCAGAACCGATTTTAGCTCTGCCTACGTGTTTCACAACACGTCTTCTTCAACTCACTGTGCAAGTTCATGCTTTTTCTGTTCCATTTCCTTTCTTTTTCCGCCGTCGTTGAACTGTATCTAATCTTGCTCAGGGCCGCAAAACTCAAGTGTAGTTGTTTTTCCATCGTTGAAATTCGCTTTCTTTCAGCCGAGGACCGTAGACGAACAAGCAGGCCTGGTTGGCTTTGACAATACAAGGCTCTCGATCGCACGAAGAATTTCAATGTGAGTGCCTCAAGCGAGCCACAGTAGACCTTTATCAAAGTGCTTCAGAATATGCTGACGTAGATTGTATCAAATTAATAAGGATGTTGCATAAATGTGTTGAATTATTCAGAGGAAGAAGCATCTTAGTCATTTTGACACTCATTGGATGGTTTACTGGGTTTTCGAAAAACAGTCTTTATCCAGTCAAACTACAGGAGGAGGAACGAAGAAAGTTTGGGATGGAAAATCTCGAATAGTTCAGAAAAACTAATAACCTTTGACGTAAACATACACTAAGGTTCATTCGATAAGCATATCCTTTGTCGGTAGATTCGTGTGAGCTCTGGATGTGTGTGTGTGTATGTTTGTGTGTGTGTGTGTGTGTGTGTGTGTGTGTGTGTGTGTGTGTGTGTGTGTGTGTGTTGGTGTGTAGGTGTGTGTGTGTGTGTATGTGTGTGTGTGTCTGTGTGTGTCTGTGTGTGTAGGTGTGTGTGTATGTATGTGTGTGCGCGCATGCACGCGCGCTTGTTTACGTGCGAGCGTAAGAGGGCGCTTCTTGTGCGTATGGGCGCCCAGTTACTGCCGTGAAATCAAATTTCGAAGCCGACATTGCGAAGCAACGACAATCCGGTCAATACGATTAACATCAGCTTCCACGCAGATTCATAATTGCCTCTCCTTTCTCTCCCCTCCCTTCCCTCCACCCACGCCACGTTTCAGAGAAGGTTCTTGCACGCTCCATGACAGGAGTCGATGCCTGCGAATAATGTATAATGGAGGGATTCTGTCGAGACCAGACCATTCGGGTTTCCCAAGGCGACCACATTACCGAGGGAAATCACGCAAAAAGCACATCACTCACATTTTTTGGATGCAGGTCTGTCCGTGGCCGAAATCCAATCTCTGCTGGGCCTAGCTGTGGTCACGAGTTCGGCTTTCTGGTCTCTGTAGACACAGGGTACATGTAAGATTTCGATTGTCTCATGTTCATGCCTGACTAGTAGATGCTGGACGATTTAAAAGGTCGGGGAGTATTGGAGTGTAAGAGTGTGCGTGCGTGTGTGCGTGCGCGCGCGCGCACGTGTGTGTGTGGTTTTGTGTGTGTACATGTGTGTCTGTGTGTGTCTGTGTGTGTGTCTGCGTAATGTGTGTTTGTGTGTGTGTGTTTTTGTGTGTTTGTGTGTGCGTGCGTAAAGTGTGTGGTTGTGTGAGTGTGTGTGTGTGTGTGTGTGTGTGTGTGTGTGTGTGTGTGTGTGTGTGTGTGTGTGTTTAGTTTGTGTGTGTATGTGTGTGTGTGTGTCGGCGTAAATTGTGTGTGTGTTCATACGTGTGTGTGTTTTCGTGTGTGTGTGTGTGTGTGTACGTGTGTGTGTATGCGTGTGTGTGTGTGTGTGTGCGTGTGTATGCTTGTGTGTGCTGTGTTTGTGCGTTTAGTGCTGTTTGTTTTCAGAGAGACAAGATGACCAAGACACGGAATCGTTACAAAACCACCAAAGACCCTCTACAATAAGATGGTTCATCCGGTCACTTCCGGCGAAATTAGGGTCACGCGCGCCACCAAGCGGTAACGGTGACGCTCGAGTCAAGGAAGACAACTTCCACATACCGCGTCAGCATAACAATTTACAGTGGATCGTGGAATCCTCTTATTGTGGACTTCAATTGAGGGACAGGAAAAAAATTTCACACTAAGCGGAATGTCACATTAAGAGGGTTGATTTCAGTCATACAATGAACTGAAGGGAAATTAAAAGGTTGTGGCTATTTCAGACACTGACTATAGAGCGAGCGCACTGCTTAATATTACATTACTCGTTCGTCGTACCTCGAGCTTTTTCTGAACTCATCTTGGACAATTTTAATGCGAGATTTTAAATCAGACAAACATGAAAACATTACTCCAACTAACTTTCAAAGAAGCCATTCCCGAATAATGAGGAAGTAAACACAGTATCTGTAGGCCACCTTTGCTGGCCGAGCCGCTCGATGCGATAGTAGCGAGATAGAAGGATTTACTGAGTACGGTCATGGCTCATGCCGTGTAATCTTATGTTTATTACTATAGAATTGCATAGATCTACTGTAGTAGGGAAACACAAACAGATATTGTAAGCCAAAAAATGCAGATTTCATGATTTCCGTATTGCTTGCGGTGAAAATAACTTGCCGTGTAAACAGCCTGCATGGTCACTAGATACACATTCACGTGCAAATAGCCTGGCGGAGATG
>JAWQFJ010006521.1:20000-22342 GCA_034096865.1 Theodoxus fluviatilis | reverse complement strand
CCACTCCATCCCTACTGACGGTGTCCGGCCACTCCATCCTCTACTGACGGTGTCCGGCCACTCCATCCTCTACTGACGGTGTCCGGCCACTCCATCCCCTACTGACGGTGTCCGGCCACTCCATCCCCTACTGACGGTGTCCGGCCACTCCATCCTCTACTGACGGTGTCCGGCCACTCCATCCCCTACTTACGGTGTCGGCCACTCCATCCCCTACTGACGGTGTCCGGCCACTCCATCCCCTACTGACGGTGTCCGGCCACTCCATCCCCTACTGACGGTGTCCGGCCACTCCATCCTCTACTGACGGTGTCCGGCCACTCCATCCCTACTGACGGTGTCCGGCCACTCCATCCTGTACTGACGGTGTCCGGCCACTCCATCCTGTACTGACGGTGTCCGGCCACTCCATCCCCTACTGACGGTGTCCGGCCACTCCATCCCCTACTGACGGTGTCCGGCCACTCCATCCCCTACTGACGGTGTCCGGCCACTCCATCCCCTACTTACGGTGTCGGCCACTCCATCCCCTACTGACGGTGTCCGGCCACTCCATCCCCTACTGACGGTGTCCGGCCACTCCATCCTGTACTGACGGTGTCCGGCCACTCCATCCCCTACTGACGGTGTCCGGCCACTCCATCCTCTACTGACGGTGTCCGGCCACTCCATCCCCTACTGACGGTGTCCGGCCACTCCATCCTCTACTGACGGTGTCCGGCCACTCCATCCTGTACTGACGGTGTCCGGCCACTCCATCCTCTACTGACGGTGTCCGGCCACTCCATCCCCTACTGACGGTGTCCGGCCACTCCATCCTCTACTGACGGTGTCCGGCCACTCCATCCTCTACTGACGGTGTCCGGCCACTCCATCCCCTACTGACGGTGTCCGGCCACTCCATCCCCTACTGACGGTGTCCGGCCACTCCATCCTGTACTGACGGTGTCCGGCCACTCCATCCTCGTTGCCGGAACTGACCCTCCAGGGCAGCCTGTCTTGCCAGCTTCCGTGCATGTGACCAGGTCATAGGTAACATTATTTGTAGCATTGAAGAAACTAGTTTGTCTCGTATAGTTTTTTTGAGCAGACAGTCACATTATGCATGCTGATGGGCACACTGACACTTGGAACAGTGAAAGCAGACAGTCACATTATGCATGCTGATGGGCACACTGACACTTGGAACAGTGAAAGCAGACAGTCACATTATGCATGCTGATGGGCACACTGACACTTGGAACAGTGAAAGCAGACAGTCACATTATGCATGCTGATGAGCACACTGACACTTAAAACAGTGAAAGCAGACAGTCACATTATGCATGCTGATGGGCACACTGACACTTAGAACAGTGAAAGCAGACAGTCACATTATGAATGCTGATGGGCACACTGACACTTGGAACAGTGAAGATAATGTAATTCGTTTCGTATCATTTCCTGCGGAGACACCGACATTATGAGTGTTGGCGGACACTATGCTACTTGGAACATTGCAGAGAATGCAGTTTGACTCGTATCGTTTCCTGAGGAGACGCCGACATTATGAATGTTGATGGACCCTCAGTTACTAAAAACACATTTTAGACGGAAATTCAATGTTACTAGATGACGTCTTTTTAAAAAAAGAGAAAAAAGAGAGAAAAAAGATAAAAGACTTTGAATGTATAAATGGAAGAAATGAACAGAATTCATTGGCAAAATAAATATAAACACCACAGAGGGTATTTCCAATCAGATTTCGTTTATTTGCAGTTCTTGGGGCATACACATTAGGAGAATCCGTCCAACGTAATTGTAACATTCTCTCGATGTCTATTTTTTACTAGTTAATTTGTAAAAACTCTCTAGTCGAACGTACTTCAGCCCCAAAGGGGACTATGAGTACAGAAAGGCTTGGAAACATTCTTCTGTGAGTCTTGGCCGGTTATCTATTGGAGGCAGCTGAAGAATTCGAAGTCTATGAGGTTTTACACCCACGTCTATGAGAAACCGTGAGTGTCTTTCATATTAAAAAAAAGAAGACCACGTTGTTTACAAAGTACACGAAGAACACAAGTCTGACTAATGAATACACAAATCTGACTAATGAATACACAAATCTGACTAATGAATACACAAATCGGACTAATGAATACACACATCTGACTAATGAATAAACAAATAAAATGGGTGGAAATTTCTCGCTTTATTGAGAGGAAGACATTTCTGGTGCCAGAACCGGCGTTTTTTCTGGTTTCTTGCGGCATCATGGCTTCTCCTGAAGACAGAACAAGACCATCTTGCTGAAGAGGTTTAGCAGCTGTCGAGCAGTCGCCACACAAGTCAGCCAAAACATC
>JAWQFJ010006521.1:12500-15000 GCA_034096865.1 Theodoxus fluviatilis | reverse complement strand
ATGCCCTCCATCTGTCCCTGCCTTTGACAGTGCCCTCCATCTGTCCCTGTCTTTGACAATGCCCTCCATCTGTCCCTGTCTTTGACAATGCCCTCCAACTGTCCCTGCCTTTGACAATGCCCTCCAACTGTCCCTGCCTTTGACAATGCCCTCCAACTGTCCCTGCCTTTGACAATGCCCTCCAACTGTCCCTGCCTTTGACAATGCCCTCCAACTGTCCCTGCCTTTGACAATGCCCTCCAACTGTCCCTGCCTTTGACAATGCCCTCCAACTGTCCCTGCCTTTGACAATGCCCTCCATCTGTCCCTGTCTTTGACAGTGCCGTCCATCTGTCCCTGTCTTTGGCAGTGCCCTCCATCTGTCCCTGTCTTTGGCAGTGCCCTCCATCTGTCCCTGTCTTTGGCAGTGCTCTCCATCTGCCCCTGTCTTTGGCAGTGCTTTCACAGTCTTCCTCTAGGATGCCAGCTGCATTGTGAACAGTACCTGAATATTAAAGTCGATCTGCAACATCTAAATTTGTTTTGAAATGAGTTGTTATTAGGGTCAAACGTTTTATATATATATATGACTTTATGGGAGAAATATATGATTTTAAATAGTTATTCTTTCTTTTTTTTCTTTCTTCCTTTCTTTATTTCTTTCTTTCTTTCTTTCTTTCTTTCTTCTTTCCTTCCTTTCAACATTACAGGTCGAAGATCATTACTTTCTGTGCACCCTTCAACCCACCCTTACAACCACACATTCAGTATGGTTTAATATCAAATATCGTGCTTATTTCTATTAACCCCAGGGTTTGTCGTTTTTTCCCATCGAGAGACCAAATGTAGCATAGGACCACGAAATGAGCCGTATTGTGTGTAGAAGTGGCAGTCTGGTTTTCCAGGTGCGGGATGGCATCCCACTTCTGACAGCATGTAGACGTCTGCCTCGCTGCACAGGTCGCCTTTGTTTGCTTCACCTTGTGTTTGAGAGACAACCACATTCTGGGAACCCGAGTCAGTAGTGACTCTGGCACAGTTCGCAATGAATGCATAATAGATTTGACCCTTCGCATTACAGCATTGCGCCAAAAATAGTTTTTCTGATATTTTTTCTCTCCACTTTTTACATAAATCATTCAGATGTCAAAACTTGTTTCCATTTCAACACAAACATGTTTATTTTATCGAATAAACGCTTGTTTATTGCGTCAACAAGAGTAAGTTATGAGTTTTGTGCGAAATAGTCTTAGAACTACTTTAATGGCGTATGTCAGGGAGCAGATCGGCTATCCCACAAGCCTCTTGTGTGACCCTCATTTGAGTTTTTCGGACAAAATCCTTCCATCACGGGATGTCAACTGTGCCAGAGACACTTTCGCCGGTAGGCGAAGTCTCTAGTGAACTAGAATGAGACAACAAGCAGTGCAAGTGCAGCTTTCACACCTCATTCCTGTTGAGAAGTCTAACACTGGCAATAAGTCCCAATGCACGCACTATCCGCATGAGACAATTGTTTCACCTGGAAGTTAGTTGTGATCAAGAAAAAAATCTAAATTTCTCCTGTTCCAGGGATTGAGCCACTGCAGTGCGTCTCGCACATAATCAAACGATAAAGCTTGCTCGCCTCCATCCGCCTGTCAAAAGACAGGGTTTCAAAAGGCGAGTAGAGGTTGAGGAGCCGACTATGCACTCCTGCAGGAGGGGAGACTACTGGATATGGGGTTGCCAGGAGCTGACTATGCACTCCTGCAGGAGGGGAGACTACTGGATAGCGGGCTGCCAGGAGCTGACTATGCACTCATACAGGAGGGGAGACTACTGGGTATGGGGCTGCCAGGAGCTGATCAAGCACTCCTGCAGGAGGGTAGACGACTGGATGTGGGGCTGCCAGGAGCTGACTATGCACTCCTGCAGGAGGGGAGACTACTGGATATGGGGCTGCCTGGAGCTGACTATGCACTCCTGCAGGAGGGGAGACTACTGGATATGGGGCTGCCAGGAGCTGACTATGCACTCCTGCAGGAGGGGAGACTACTGGATATGGGGCTGCCAGGAGCTGACTATGCACTCCTGCAGGAGGGGAGACTACTGGATAGCGGGCTGCCAGGAGCTGACTATGCACTCCTGCAGGAGGGGAGACTACTGGATAGCGTTCTGCCAGGAGCTGACTATGCGCTCCTGCAGGAGGGGAGACTACTGGACATGGGGCTGCCAGGAGCTGACTATGCACTCCTGCAGGAGGGGAGACTACTGGATAGCGGGCTGCCAGGAGCTGACTATGCACTCCTGCAGGAGGGGAGACTACTGGACATGGGGCTGCCAGGAGCTGACTATGCACTCCTGCAGGAGGGGAGACTACTGGATAGCGGGCTGCCAGGAGCTGACTATGCACTCCTGCAGGAGGGGAGACTACTGGATAGCGGGCTGCCAGGAGCTGACTATGCACTCCTGCAGGAGGCGAGACTACTGGATAGCGGGCTGCCAGGAGCTGACTATGCACTCCTGCAGGAGGGGAGAC
>JAWQFJ010006521.1:2500-7500 GCA_034096865.1 Theodoxus fluviatilis | reverse complement strand
CAAGAAGTGAACTAGCCAACTCTGTGCACATTTCAATGGCGGACGGGTTGCCGTTCGCACAGAAAACGCTCTATTTCGGGATACTAGCAACCCATCCAAAGAAAATGTAAGCCATGCACAGCATTAATTTATCAAAGGTGTATGTTGATTGCATCAATAGGTCGTGAAAGCTTTAACATTTTACAAATAGAATGCAGGTCGACGCATCCACGCTGAAGCATGTGTTGACATTGTGTGCAAAGTTAGTTTTACCTGATGCCATAAACACGATGCATTTAAAATGGATTTTTGTTATGTAAACACTGTTCAGATTAACTTGCTTTATTTTTTTAAACGAGGAAATGCGTATCGACGTACGCCAGGGTTTCACGAGTTTGGTGGGGAAAGTGCGCGCTGAGGCTGGAGCGAGAGCGTAAAATCATGTCAACACAAACGATGGCAACATATGCGAAGGCGTGGATGCGTCGACCTGCATTTGATTTGTAAAATGTAAAAGCATTCACGACCTGTTGATGCATTCAACATACACCTTTGATAAATTAATGCTGTGCATGGCTTACATTTTCTTTGGATGGGTTGCTAGTATCCCGAAATAGAGCGTTTTCTGTGCGAACCGGAGAGAGGTCCGCCATTGAAATTTGCAAATAGTTTGCTACTTAGCCGTGTAGTGCTGATACAGACCACCACGAAATTTTGGGTCGTTTAGTGGCCAACTTAGGAGGTAACTACGCGTAGTGAGCTTTCATGCAGACCTTACTTCGCAATTTAGTAGCAAACTTCCGATTTAGTTGCCTACTACCGTGTAGTAGGTTCATATGCAGCCCACTACTGGAGTGGAGTGGAGTGGAGTGGAGTGGAGTGGAATGGAGTGGAGTGGAGTGGAGTGGAGTGAGTTAGTCAGTGGGTGAGTGGGTGCGTGGGTGCGCGAGCGAGCAAGCGAGTGAGTGAATGGAGTGAGTGAAGTGAGTGGGATGAATTGAATGAGTGACTGATTGACCAAGTGAATGACTTAATGAATGCAGACATTATTCCACAAAGATGATGAACTTAGCAAGTGATGCTTACTTTCCATTGACACACTCATGCTCGCACGCAGGCATGCACGCACGCACAAGCACACACGTACACACACATAGACACCCCTACACACACACACACACACACACACACATACATACAAATGCACACACATACACACACATACACATATACTCTCTCTCTCTCACACACACACACACACACACACACACACACACACACACACACACACACACTCACACACACACACACACACACACAGACACACACACAACCACACATTCACACACATGCGCACACGCGCACACGTGTGCGCACACGCGCACACGCGCTCACGCGCTCACGCGCTCACGCGCTCACGCGGACACGCGCACACGCGCACACGCGCACACGCGCAAAAGCGCACACGCGCACACGCACAAGCACACGCACACGCACACGCACACGCACACACACACACACACACACTCACACACACACACACACACACACACACACACACACACGCACACACACACACACACAGTCACACACACACATCCCTATACACGCATAAATACACACACACACACACACACACACACACACTCACACACATACATCCCTATACACGCACAAATACACACTCACACTCACACCCCCCCCCCCCCTCATATACACACACAGACAAACACACACACACACACACACACACCATGGTTGGTGGTGTTGTAGAGAGGGGAACAGATCCGCGCATTGCAATGGTCCCCGTCACAGCACCGGTGGCAAAAGTCGTAGCGTCTGCCCATGGCTCCGGCGCCAGGATTCAGGTCGCAGGACTGAAAGATGGAGTGGACCGATGAATGGAATGGACTAACACTCTATTCGTCCATTCCATTCATCGGTCCACTCCATCTTTCAGTCCTGCGACCTGAATCCTGGCGCCGGAGCCATGGGCAGACGCTACGACTTTTGCCACCGGTGCTGTGACGGGGACCATTGCAATGCGCGGATCTGTTCCCCTCTCTACAACACCACCAACCATGGTGTGTGTGTGTGTGTGTGTGTGTTTGTCTGTGTGTGTATATGAGGGGGGGGGGGGGTGTGAGTGTGAGTGTGTATTTGTGCGTGTATAGGGATGTATGTGTGTGAGTGTGTGTGTGTGTGTGTGTGTGTGTGTGTATTTATGCGTGTATAGGGATGTGTGTGTGTGACTGTGTGTGTGTGTGTGTGCGTGTGTGTGTGTGTGTGTGTGTGTGTGTGTGTGTGTGAGTGTGTGTGTGTGTGTGTGCGTGTGCGTGTGCGTGTGCGTGTGCTTGTGCGTGTGCGCGTGTGCGCTTTTGCGCGTGTGCGCGTGTGCGCGTGTGCGCGTGTCCGCGTGAGCGCGTGAGCGCGTGAGCGCGTGAGCGCGTGTGCGCGTGTGCGCACACGTGTGCGCGTGTGCGCATGTGTGTGAATGTGTGGTTGTGTGTGTGTCTGTGTGTGTGTGTGTGTGTGTGTGAGTGTGTGTGTGTGTGTGTGTGTGTGTGTGTGTGTGTGTGTGTGTGTGTGTGAGAGAGAGAGAGTATATGTGTATGTGTGTGTATGTGTGTGCATTTGTATGTATGTGTGTGTGTGTGTGTGTGTGTGTAGGGGTGTCTATGTGTGTGTACGTGTGTGCTTGTGCGTGCGTGCATGCCTGCGTGCGAGCATGAGTGTGTCAATGGAAAGTAAGCATCACTTGCTAAGTTCATCATCTTTGTGGAATAATGTCTGCATTCATTAAGTCATTCACTTGGTCAATCAGTCACTCATTCAATTCATCCCACTCACTTCACTCACTCCATTCACTCACTCGCTTGCTCGCTCGCGCACCCACGCACCCACTCACCCACTGACTAACTCACTCCACTCCACTCCACTCCACTCCATTCCACTCCACTCCACTCCACTCCACTCCACTCCAGTAGTGGGCTGCATATGAACCTACTACACGGTAGTAGGCAACTAAATCGGAAGTTTGCTACTAAATTGCGAAGTAAGGTCTGCATGAAAGCTCACTACGCGTAGTTACCTCCTAAGTTGGCCACTAAACGACCCAAAATTTCGTGGTGGTCTGTATCAGCACTACACGGCTAAGTAGCAAACTATTTGCAAATTTCAATGGCGGACCTCTCTCCGGTTCGCACAGAAAACGCTCTATTTCGGGATACTAGCAACCCATCCAAAGAAAATGTAAGCCATGCACAGCATTAATTTATCAAAGGTGTATGTTGAATGCATCAACAGGTCGTGAATGCTTTTACATTTTACAAATCAAATGCAGGTCGACGCATCCACGCCTTCGCATGTGTTGCCATCGTTTGTGTTGACATGATTTTACGCTCTCGCTCGAGCCTCAGCGCGCACTTTCCCCACCAAACTCGTGAAACCCTGGCGTACGTCGATACGCATTTCCTCGTTTACAAAAATAAAGCAATTTAATCTGAACAGTGTTTACATAACAAAAATCCATTTTAAATGCATCGTGTTCATGGCATCAGGTAAAACTAGCTTTGTACACAATGTCAACACATGCTTCAGCGTGGACGCGTCGACCTGCATTCGATTTGTAAAATGTAAAAGCTTTCACGATCTATTGATGCATTCAACATACAGCTTTGATAAATTAATGCTGTGCATGGCTTACATTTTCTTTGGATGGGTTGCTAGTATCCCAAAATAGAGCGTTTTCTGTGCGAACCGGCAACACGTCCGCCATTGAAATGTGCACAGAGTTGGCTAGTTCACCTCTTGTCGTGACCTCTACGCATGCGCATTAGATGGGATATCCCGAGATAATAATAACTATTCATCTGGGTCGTTACTTCGTTGTCACGAGCAAGTAGCGTCTCATGCAGACCTTACTGTCGTAGTTGGAAACAACTCAAAGTTGTGAACAACGAAGTAGACTACTACGACGTAGTTACCAACTAAAATAGTAGGTTCATATGCAGCCCACTACACTCCACTCCACTCCACTCCACTCCACTCCACTCCACTCCACTAATAATAATAATAATAATAATAATAATAATAATAATAATAATAATAATAATAATAATAGTTTATTCATAAGCACATGCCTTCCCTTGACAGGCAAGCTCATGGCGTTTACAATCCAAAGAATCAACACTCATACAACCACTCAACACCACATTCCCACCAATATAAAAAACCGCACAGTGTCTACAAAATAAGTCACACAACGCCAATTTTTACTGTTGTTATTTAACCTTGTTTTTTATGTCATTAAATAAATTTAATGACTCAAGGAGGAGGTTTTCAACAAAACCCCATCACCACATTCCTGAGATCACTGAGTAAAACAACATGATAAATGAAAACCCTGGCACTGGGAGATAAATGATACAATAATTTTATTTTTAACAAATAACCCAACCCCGGCTAGGATTCCCCTGAAGAAGGTAATAATCTAACTACTTTACAATAAGATTGAACTGGAAACGAATTAGCTCACACACCAATTAAACTCTTGTCTCAGACAGGAAGGAGGGTAGCGTCTCCAATACCAGACATCTAACCACTCATTAAAAACTCTCGACTTCTGAGAAGAAAATTCCCTTACGGAATCAAGGTCTCACTTTGGATACGTCATCAACGGTGCCACGTCTGATAACGACAACACTTTCTCGAATTTACTCCACAAATCTGCACTAACTTCTCCCATAAGGAAACCGTCTTCAGCCATTCAATGTTCAACAAAGTCTTGTTAAGCACCCAGCGCTTAAAACAACGATGATGAGAACCGATCCTAGACGAAGAGAGGGAGAAGTCAGTTCCTCTTACCCGTTTCGAAGAAACACCTCTCCAAACGTCCTATCGCTCGCTGGAAGTTCACATCGAGTAGAAACTCCCAAAACTCCCTGTAGAACGATGCAGGTACGATCAACCGTGTGGCTTGCTGACCACGACGTCTTTGGCGACGGAATTCGCCCAGCCCT
>JAWQFJ010006515.1:0-19620 GCA_034096865.1 Theodoxus fluviatilis | reverse complement strand
AACAGCCCTTTTCAGGGCTAAAACAGCCCTTTTCAGGGCTAAAACAGCCCTTTTCAGGGCTAAAACAGTCCTTTTCAGGGCTAAAACAGCCCTTTTCAGGGCTAAAACAGTCCTTTTCAGGGCTAAAACAGCCCTTTTCAGGGCTAAAACAGCCCTTTTCAGGGCTAAAACAGCCCTTTTCAGGGCTAAAACAGCCCTTTTCAGGGCTAAAATAGTCCTTTTCAGGGCTAAAACAGTCCTTTTCAGGGCTAAAACAGTCCTTTTCAGGGCTAAAACAGTTCTTTTCAGGGTTAAAACAGTCCTTTTCAGGGCTAAAATAGTCCTTTTCAGGGCTAAAGCGGCCCTTTTCAGGGTTAAAACAGTCCTTTTCAGGGCTAAAACAGTCCTTTTTAGGGCTAAAACAGTCCTTTTCAGGGCTAAAACAGTCCTTTTCAGGGTTAAAACAGTCCTTTTCAGGGCTAAAACAGCCCTTTTCAGGGCTAAAACAGCCCTTTTCAGGGCTAAAACAGTCCTTTTCAGGGCTAAAACAGCCCTTTTCAGGGCTAAAACAGTCCTTTTCAGGGCTAAAATAGTCCTTTTCAGGGCTAAAACAGTCCTTTTCAGGGCTAAAACAGTCCTTTTCAGGGCTAAAACGGCCCTTTTCAGGGCTAAAAGTCCTTTTCAGGGCTAAACGTCCTTTTCAGGGCTAAAACAGTCCTTTTCAGGGCTAAAACAGTCCTTTTCAGGGCTAAAACAGTCCTTTTCAGGGCTAAAACAGTCCTTTTCAGGGCTAAAACAGTCCTTTTCAGGGCTAAAACAGCCCTTTTCAGGGCTAAAACAGCCCTTTTCAGGGATAAAACAGTCCTTTTCAGGGCTAAAACAGTCCTTTTCAGGGCTAAAACAGTCCTTTTCAGGGCTAAAACAGTCCTTTTCAGGGTTAAAACAGTCCTTTTCAGGGCTAAAATAGTCCTTTTCAGGGCTAAAACAGCCCTTTTCAGGGCTAAAACAGTCCTTTTCAGGGCTAAAACAGTCCTTTTCAGGGCTAAAACAGCCCTTTTCAGGGCTAAAACAGTCCTTTTCAGGGCTAAAACAGTCCTTTTCAGGGCTAAAACAGTCCTTTTCAGGGCTAAAACAGCCCTTTTCAGGGCTAAAACAGCCCTTTTTAGGGCTAAAACAGCCCTTTTCAGGGCTAAAACAGTCCTTTTCAGGGCTAAAACAGTCCTTTTCAGGGCTAAAACAGTCCTTTTCAGGGCTAAAACAGTCCTTTTCAGGGCTAAAACAGCCCTTTTCAGGGCTAAAACAGTCCTTTTCAGGGCTAAAACAGCCCTTTTCAGGGCTAAAACTTTCTCTCCCAGTGGGGATTGCCTTGTCGTGGCGGAAGGGCTTGAGTACCTTATATACGTCAGCCTAAAATCCCCAAACAACTCTCCACTAGGACTACCGGTTTATAGGGACAAGCCGGTTTATAGGGACAAGCCGGTTTATAGGGACAAGCCGGTTTATAGGGACAAGCCGGTTTATAGGGACAAGCCGGTTTATAGGGACAAGCCGGTTTATAGGGACAAGCCGGTTTATAGGGACAAGCCGGTTTATAGGGACAAGCCGGTTTATAGGGACAAGCCGGTTTATAGGGACAAGCCGGTTTATAGGGACAAGCCGGTTTATAGGGACAAGCCGGTTTATAGGGACAAGCCGGTTTATAGGGACAAGCCGGTTTATAGGGACAAGCCGGTTTATAGGGACAAGCCGGTTAAAGGGGACAAAACACAGGGAACGGACTTGTCCCGATTAAGCGGCTTCTACTGTACTAGTGGCTCTTATTATTGTCTCGCTGTCATTACTCAGAATAGTCTTTTCTGGATTTTGACAATGTTTCTCTACCTGAATTGACAAGTAATGCTCACGTAGGTTAGTCCTGAGGCCAAGCAGCTCCATCAGCCCTAGAAAAAGGAAGTGTCGGCTACAAGTTTATACCAAAACGTTTTGACATATTTTGAAAGAAGACACCTAGTACATGACATTTTGAGATACTCTAACTTTGGGTAGAATCTAAATAATGAGATTTTTCTGTTTTTGAAATTCGTTTTTCACGCAAACAGGTAAAAAGTTATAAAAAATTAAAATTGTGTTTTAACTTGTTATTTTCCCCGACTAAAGTAAGTAGGCATGTTCAAATATTACAATAATTCATGTATTGGAGTATGTTAGTGATTTTAGGTTTAGTAAGCAATTAATTAAGAATAAAAAACTTGTTTGACTCAAATCATTCGAGTTGCCTCCCTTGATGATAGTCAACATACGTAGCAATGTGCACAGACCACCACCTATTCCTTCTGCACATCTCTTGGTTGCACAATCTCCACACAAACACAATGCTGTTGAAATCATTCCCAGACTGAATCAATGGAATCAATATCTCCTTCAAAATACATATCAGTGTCAGAACCACTACTGTCAGTGTCACTTGTGTGGTCCATGTCTTCCTCCACCAACGCCGACTGTTTGTTCACACACCCAACACATGCACACAGTTGTGTGCATTGCAGAGAGTTGCGGTGGCAGCTGCTAATAAAATATAGTTTTCTGTATAGATTATCCATTTCTCTATTTGTTTGCCAAATTTCAGGTTAAACTAATGTTAAGATCATGGTTAATTTTGTTTCCAAAAAGATCGTTACTAGCATCCACTTTGGTAAGACGCCATTCTAAGATTATCGCCGAAAATCTGGTTAAAAAAATAAAATTTGCGCACTCATTATCGCACTAAAACTTATGCGTATTTACCACTTTGTTCATTTTTCTACGTTAAATCTGTATTCTGGGGATTGTTTGAGCCTAAGATCATGTTCATTTGTTTTGATCATATACCTCCTACCTATACTGACTTTCTTTGGACATTATTTATTTTCCCTAGACTGCCCCTTTAACTTGGTTTTGTGCAACAAGCAACACTATTTTCCTCACATGATTATGGTGTAAATAGACCTCAAATGATCAATCAGGCAATCAATCAACTAGTTTTTACTAAAATGTAACGAAAGTATAACGTTCAACTTACTTGTACGAGTTTTTCTGGAGCTCAAGTCCCTGTCGATTTGCTTTTTTTAGACTTAGTCTTTCTGCACACAATACAGACAGGAGGCAGGGTATGCTCGCTTCTGGTAGTCGATTCTCGGCTGTTCTGTCCTTGTGGTCTCATTTTTTCCTCGGTGAAACAGCTCCCGCAGCTTTACCCTTCTCAACGCGACGCTGCGCGCCTGTTCGATTCTTCGTTTGTTTGTGAAACGATTGTAACATTACATTACAGGTGAAAGCAACGCGTTTCACTTTCAGGCTTTGATTGTAAAGCAAGAAGTTTCTCAGCTATCACACGTTCTTCGCCGTCTAAAGTACTCCACTGCTTGCTTGACCATATGGTGGTATTCCACTTAATCTCTGTGAAACTCGCTAAATCTAGAGACGTAATGTCTTCGCAGCAGTGAATGCACTTGTTTAGATACGCGTATGCAAGGGACGCAACTCCGAATCTGGTAGACGTTTTTCATAGAGTTTTTTTTGCCAACTTCTTTTAATTATCATACGTTATTTAGATTCATTTGAAAGTTAGAGTGTACAAAATATCAACAAAGAATATTCCCTTAACCCATGAGAACAAATATTTTTTGGTATGAACAACTATCCGAAGCTTTTGAACGATAGAGCTGCTTGGCCTCAGGACTAGGTCCTGCAGAGCAGGACAAACAAATAAAAAGTGGTGTTCGTCTTCATCTTCTTCTCTACATAATGGACAAAGAGTTACATGAGCGTCTTTTGAGCATCTAAGTTCATGGATGTACAACTCTGTTATGCCCATTCGAAATGTGAAAAATACATCCCTGAGCACCTTTTTGTCTGTACAAAACGAGTACCTTTCCGCAGAACACTCACTTTTTATTTTCGTATAGAAAGAATACCTGACACTGCTACACAGATCATTTTTCCATTGTAAGCAAAACTCTCAATCATTCTGTCTCTGAGTCGTTTTACAAATACACGTTCATTATCAACGTTCTGATTTTTCCAAACATTTTCAATGTCAAACGCAAATAAGATATTTTTCAACTTCAAAACCCATGTTATATAATGTGGTACAGCATTGTTAGGTAGACTTGCTTTAAGCCTATCGTTATCCATTCTAAGGATTTTTAGCTAATACTTCACGCTGCGTAATACAAAAAAAACGATCTCCATAACACATTAAGTTGGGAGTTCGAGGTGACACTTTTAGGAATGACTTGATTGCATGGAGATGTACAGTTTCAATACTTTCGCAAAATACTAACTCCACATATCTTCTTCTTCTTTCTCTAGTCTGCCACCTTCAGCAATGTGAAGATTCTGCAGACACCCGGTTTTTTTTACTCCTGGGTGGGGAGTTGTGCGTGCTGGGTATATTTTTTCTGTGGCCGGCACTCACCCGTCAAGGACATGAGCGTCAGGATCTTTATAGTGCGCGATTGATGTTGTGCATGCGTATCACACACTAGACCTCGGTTTATGAAGGTCCCATCCGAAAGACCTGTAAAGCCCCGAGGAGGGCCGTTTGGTAGCCCTGAATAGGGCCGTTTGATACCCGGTTTCACTCCTGGGTGGGGAGAAGCAATGTGGGTTAAGCATCTTGCTCAAGGATGCAACTCTGTGGACCGCGCAGTTTCCAGCGCAGCTTCGATCGGGCTACCTTTTTTCATCACTCCAACACCGTCTCAACTCCCTGGGGAGCATGCAACTAGGCTGCGGATGAACGCGCCAAAGTTAGCTTTCACAATTTTTTCCAACTCAGCCCTCAACTTCGAGCGCAGCTTCGAGCGCCGTACCCACTGATTGTGGGTCCAGTGCGCTAACCACTCTGCCCCGCATAACAAAATCGGCTGAATCTGGGCAACACAAAATGTGAAAAATACATTTGGAGGTACATAAGCAGTTTTTCTTAGGGATTTGTTCATAAGGGCGAGAGTAGAGATCAGACTGAGCAGTGCGAGGGCAAAGTTTTGGGGTAAATTTAATACAGAGGTATTTGCACTTATTTGTTATTTCAAGATTATCTTTACCGAGATGTTATTTCTCGTGGGAAGCCATGTACCCTCCTGATCGAAATACAACTTTCGTTTTTTCAGTATTTACTGTAAAGCCACACACACACACACACACACACACACACACACACACACACACACACACACACACACACACACACAGAGAGAGAGAGAGAGAGAGAGAGAGAGAGAGAGAGAGAGAGAGAGAGAGAGAGGGAGAGAGGGAGAGAGGGAGAGAGGGAGAGAGAGAGAGAGAGAGAGAGAGAGAGAGAGAGAGAGAGAGAGAGAGAGAGAGAGAGAGAGAGAGAGAGAGCGAGACAGAGAAAGGGGGGGGGGTAGAGGGGGAAGGGGGGAGAGAGAGAGAGAGAGAGAGAGAGAGAGAGAGAGAGAGAGAGAGAGAGAGAGAGAGAGAGAGAGAGAGAGAGGGAGAGAGAGAGAGAGAGAGAGAGAGAGAGAGAGAGAGAGACAGACAGACAGACAGACAGACAGACAGACAGACAGACAGACAGACAGACATCCATCTGGGTTTATTTAAAATATCGTGACAGTGTGGGATGTTATACTGGCTGCAACCTTGTGTCGTTAGCTTTGGTTCAACTTCTACTATACGGACCAAAGGAAAAGGACAAAGTATTTACAGAAACTTCCCAACCCTTCCAACTTGTTTAGACAGACACACAGACAGACAGGCAGACAGACAGGCAGACAGACAGACAGACAGACAGACAGACAGACAGACAGGCAGACAGACACACAGACAGACACACTGGCAGACAGACAGACACAGACAGACAGACAGAGAACACGAACGAACAAAATTATTCATTGAGGTGGCCTCTTGCATTCAATAAAAATACATTTGCACATACCCAGATACGCAGACACGCATTCACTCAAACACATGCGCGCTCGCGTGCGCATGCACACACACACAAATACATTCAGTCACTCTCATTTACGGACACTAACTCATTGTCTGACTCTGTCACCGCCTCACCAACTCACTCACTCAGTCACCGATTCACTCACTCACTCGCTCACACTCACTCACTCACTCGCTCTCTCGCTCACTCACTCAGTCACTCACTCACTCATATGCGAACTCGTTCTCTCACTCACTCACTCACTCACTCACTCACTCACTCACTCACTCACTCACTCACTCACTCACTCACTCACTCACTCACTCACTCACTCACTCACTCACTCACTCACTCACTCACCCCCCTCAACCACCCACCCCCAACCACTCACTCACTCACCCACCCACCCACTCACTCACTCACTCACTCACTCACAAACCCGTTTTCTCACGTACTCACTCACCTATTCGCTCACGCTCGCTCACTCACGCTCGCTCACTCACTCACTCACTCACTCACTCACCCACCCACGCACCCACCCACTCACTAACGTACCCGTTCTCTCACTCACACACACACACACAAGCATACACACGCATACACACACACACACACCTGCGCGCGCACACACGCACACACATACACACACACTCGCACGCACACAAACACACACACATACGCATACACGCACACACGCATGCATGCATACGCTCACACACGCGCGCGTGCACACACTCATACACACATTCATACGCGCGCGCATGCACACACACACGCGCGCGCGCGCACATAGTCACATATAAAAACACGCACACGTCACACATAACCACACACACACACACACAAACCCACACATTTTCACACGAATACACACACGCATACATACACATGTGTATACACAAATGTATACGCACACGCACAAATACACACACACATATGCACACGCATACACACGCATATGCACTCACACGCGCGCGCGCGCGCGCAGAGACACACACGCACACACTGTCACACACACACACACACACACACACACACACACACACACACACACACACACACTGTCTCAGACACACACATACACACACAGACAAACACACACACTGTCACACACACAAACACACACACACACACACACACACACAAACGCACGCACGCACGCACACGCTCTGAGGCAATTAAGCAGGTAGACATGTAGATCCAAAGACATACAAATTCACTGATCACTATTCCTAATGTGCCTTGATGATACACTGAAACTTAGAAAAGCACACACACGCGTGCGCACGCACGCAGACGCACACCACTCACACATGGCTGTACTGAGGTGAACGGTTGGAGGAAAAGGCGTATGTGCTGTCAAACAAGAATGTATAGGGGGTGTGGGGAATCTGTTGAACTTTTTCCCAGTTCAACACATTTTCCCCCCTCGGAATCGTTTCGTTTGCGTTCTACCTGTATTTCGTTTAACTGTCAGACAACCTGGGAGATACATGGCGTCTGAAAAGTTCTTCATTCTGGAACTCTCATGCAGCTTTTCCTGAACACTTCAGTTGTGAGGGTTCCCGTTACATGGGACTCACTCCGAAACTCTCTATCTCCTCTGCAGGTTCAGGTTCCCGAGAGGTTGCACTTCCAACGACGTGACATCCTGTCTCCAGAACCCTTTCTATCAGACGTGCATCAGTCGTGACCAGAATGCTTCCTTGGCACCTTTCTACGACGCTGACCAACCCAGGAAAATCACAGACGTCCTTCTCTTGGTGGTTTTTCCATACCCGTTCTACGAGAACATCTACGCGTTGGAATACATGTATGGCCGCGTATTTGAAAACATTGTGTACTGCGGTCCCAACAAGATCCTCTTTGAGCGGTTCTCCTCGTCGTTCGTCCGTCCCCTTACCTTCATCGAGGTGTGGCACAAAAATGCAGAGTGGGGATATCGGTGCATGGCGGAGGCCGTGAAAAGAAACTTTCCCGGGGCTGGCTACATGCACATTGCAGACGATGTCATGATGAACGTTTGGAACCTTCACGAGTTCCCACGTACTCTGCCGTGGTTCTTCTACGACGTTCGAAACTCGAGTCGCCAGGTGAACAAAGTCCCGTGCGTGTCCACAAACCCTGACTGGTGGCCCTGGCGCTCGAACATGGGCAAAGTCACCCTTGACCATATATGGAAAGAGTTCCACGACGTCATCACCACGGGAAACGAGACGCAGCGGAAGCGAGTGAAAACCTTCTTGTCCAATCTCAAGTCTTCCTTGGGGAAGGAGGACTGGGTGTACTACTATCCGTCCGACATTTGGTACCTCCCTGCCTCGAAGGCTGCAGAGTTCGCTGGCATCATAGAGGTGAGTTTCCTTAACTGTGTAGGCTTAACTCTCATAACCCCGCGTTAAGGGAGGCAGCTAGCGTAGTATAATCTAAGTGGTACCTGAGAAAACTTTTTTTCTTCGATCCAGACAAATTTTATTTTCTTCTTGATAACATATTTCTCTCCTATAGAAAATATTCATCTTTCCTGTGAGGCTCAGATAGGCATAAACAATTTGAAATACAAGAATAGCTCCCTCAACCCCAGTTCCCTTCCCAAATCCCTTTGACATCTAATCTTCAGCACAGCTACACTCTAAATCTCATGCAAGAGAAAAAGAAAAGGCTGTCTCCCCCTTGACCACAATCCATGCTGACTCATATGGTCAAGGACCCAATACTTCATTCAGGAAGGTCATGGTGGACATTTTCTTTTCAGACAAAATTTTCTTTTCTTCTTCATGACAACATTTTCTCTCGCAGATAAATACTCACCTTTCCTGTGAGGCTCAGATAATGGGCATAAGAATATCCCAGAATCTACTAAGATAAGCAGGCCCTACACCCCGGTTCCCTTCTCAAATTCCTCTCACATGTGCATGAAAAGTATCATGCAGGACATAGCGGGACGTGCAGGGGAGAGATGTGCTACAGCGAGACTTCCGGGGTGAAGGGGCTTAAAAAGCGTGGAGGGGAAAAGGGGAAGGCGTCCATGAATGGACTTAGGCACTTCAAAGACAGATCCTCAAGTCTTTCAATGTGTAACGAAACAAGCGAACAAGCTGACAAAAGCTTTCGTTAGAGACCTTCAGTGAGTAAAACGGAGAGAAGCAGAGAGTGAAGGAAATGAATGACTGAATGAGTGAATAAATGAATATTGATTGTTTAAGTCTATTAGCTTTATTTGGCTATGCAAGGCCCCAACATTTGTTTTAAAACAATGACAGTATAAGATGAAAATGTACGTACTGTATCCGAGGAAAAAGCATACATATATGCAAATAGCTATACACTAATCTTTAGCCTACATATCAACATTAAAATGTGTGTACATACGTACACTAATGTGTGTAGAATATCTAAAGTATAAAAAATTACTGTAAAAACCACATTTGCATATTTTAAGCATAATTATGTGATCAATACTGCTGCTGGATAGTTGCACTCCGTATGTGCTCTCTCCGTGTCTGTCCTCTAAAGGTGCTTTCCTCCTGAGCGTCAGATTCTGAATAACTGCTCCTCTTCCAGTGGTTCTCCATGTCTGTGGATTTCATTTATCACATCTCTATGCGTGTTTCTGTGTGCAGGGGTGGACGAGGGGGGGTTTCCGGAAAACCCCCCCCCCCCCCCAACAGAAAAAAATAAATATTTTTTTCAGTAATAAAATCTGCTGCCTGAAACTAGCAATGATCATCATCAGAATGCGGCAGATTAGACTATTTTGCAGCATTCTTCCCCCCCCCCCCCCCCCCCCCCGGTTTGATATTCCGGTTTAGCGCTTTGCGCGTTCAGCGTCATAGCCTTCCCCCCCCCCCCCCCCCCCGCTTGTTTTTCGGTTAGCGCTTGCGCGTTCATAGTCTCCCCCCCCCCCCCCCCGTTCCTAAAACAAGTTTGGAAACCCCCCCCCCCAAAAAAAAAAAAAGAAAGAAAAAAAAAACAGATCCGCCCCTGGTGTGTGTGTCTTTCTGTCTGTCCGTCTGTGTGTGTCTGTTTCTGTGTCAATCTGTGTATGTGTCTGTGTCTCTGCGCGTGTCTTTCTTTCTGCCTCTGTGTGTGTATGTGTGTGTGTCTTTCTGTGTGTCAGTGTGTGCATCTCTGTTCTTTTCCGGCTCTCCATCTCTGTGTTTATCTGTGTGTCCCTCTCTGTCTCCACCGGTACATTTACCTTGCAGGTGTTTGACCGACACCAGACCTACCTGGAAATCGCCATTCCCAATGCTCTGTACGGCCTTGGCCTCCCAGTGACGCTGTTCCAAGGATCCTACCTTTGGGGTGGGGACAGGTCACGGCCTCTCCACTACTTTTCTCCCTCTCATCTCTTCTTGCATCCCTTGAAGCTGTCTCGCCTCCAATCCATTCCCAATGGAACTGTGCTTATGTGTGAGCACTTTTTGCCCAGACTCAACACCTACCTTGGAACTGTCTGACACCAGCCTTCAACAGCGTGATTGGCCTAGTGAAATTCACTACTTACCATTTTCTGTCGCTCACAAAATCAGACATGAATGACAAAAACGACGTATTTACGTGTTAGTCAGATAGATTCGGCTTGATCCTCCATCACAAGATGAGCATAGTTTGAAATTGCGGACTGTTATGGAGGCCTGATGTAAATACCTCCTTTTTAGTTTTCGTTTGGTGGTTGTGGAGGACTGTTGTTCCCTCTTTTGCGCTTCTGTGCTGCTCTGTTCCGTCTTCCGCGTTGGTTTTTTTACTCCGTTTTTTTTCTTCTGCCCTGTTGGTAGAGGTTTTGAACTGTATTAACTTTATCTTCTGTATCATTTTAGTCTTGAGATACTTTTGTTGCAGGTGGGAATTTGGGGTTGCTGGCATGAGTTTTATTCAAGTTTAAACTTTTTGTTAACAGGGCGAGGGTCGCCTTTTTATCGGCAAAGCCGTGAGCGTGTGCCTATATATATATATATATATATATATATATATATATATATATATATATGTGTGTGTGTGTGTGTGTGTGTGTGCGTGTTTCGACTATTAGAGAGCAGAAACTGCAGAGAAGAGACATCAGAGGAACGGCAGAGAGAAGTGGGAGACGATGGCTGAGAGAAGAAGGCGAGACGAAGAAGTGAAAGCGGAAGAGAACGAGAAGAGCTACGCCTGGATGAAGCTGGTACCTTGCCTGAGCTGAACCTGCCACACCTGTCTTTCCAGCTACTTGCCGTCTAACCCCCACCCCCACCTCCCCACCCACTCCTTTTTTTGGGCGGGACGCGGCGACCTGCTGTCTGCTGAGATACAACTTTGTAATGCTCTATACAGGGGTCGAGGTATTCGTTTTTTCCACTTTTGACCCTTGGGGGTTTTTAGAATACTTATCTTTTAATTCTATTTTAATCTGTGTTACGGAGTGTTTCGAGCCTTTTTAACTCTCCTCCTTGCGAGGTAAGAACATTTTATTTTCACCCCGTAACACGGACATTTTGAGACGCTGGTACCACCATTTAAAGTCCTTGTCATTTCTTTAAAATCATATCAAGCAAGGGATGATATGACTTTTTGTTACAGAGCAATGGGCTGTCAGATTGGACAGATGGTTATGTCTTAGGCTAGGTTCAAAAATCGTCATTTTCTCATAATGCCATGTTTTCAGACGACCAGCTTCGCATCGTTGTAAACGGGATGGATGGATGGATGGATAGCGTTTTACGGCTTATCAGCCTTTGTAGGCTATGTAAGGCCATTAAGCACAAAAATCACTTGAACAGTTTAGAGTAAACGTAAATCAAGTCACGGTGTCCCTAGTTGTTCACCTCCTACAAATCGCATGGGGAGACGCGGTGGATCAATTCTTACCCCGAACCCACTGAGGGATTGTAAACAGGAAATTTGATTAAAATGAGGAAAATTGTGATTTATCATGCCTCGTAATGGTATGAGCATTTATTGTGATGTCGAATCAGCTGGTTCTACCTCCACGAAGAAAGGGAAAAGAGAAGTGTTGCAGTGAGAAAGAGGGAGGTGATTACTACCAAAAGGGTGAGGTATATTGCATATAGTTTATTCATGAATCCAAAATATGGAAATTAGTTATATTTCCCTGGTATTAGGCAAGACGATATGTACAGCAGAAACCGCAAAGTGCTAGCATAAAGGACACCAGAAAACTAAAATAATTGCCATGGAGCCCTTTATCAGAAGTTGGAGCATCTCTATTTCCTTTATTTGCATTTTTCCCCGAACAAGGGTTTTTAAAAATCTTGTGGCAGTTGCCCTTACTACATATTTACAAATAGCAAGCTGAACATGTCAACACTTGCTTCATTTAGTTTGAATTATGCAACAATTGTCAAAGTGGCCTGATGATGCATGCCTAGATTAGTTTTTGATGGTTTTGTGTTCCACTTCTGGCAGGAAAACAATTGTATCAAGGTGGTAGAAACATATACACACACACACCCTCTCTCTCTCCCTCCTCAGTGTACTGCACACTTTCCTGTCATCATCTTCCTCCTGTCAGTGACAGCTGTTGGTGCTCGTCCCTGGTCCCCAAGAGACCAGCAAGTCGCATTCCATCCTCTCCCCCTAAACAGCCTGTGTCACCCTACCATGGGCAGGCCACCCTTGATTGCTAACTGCTGTTAATTCTCAGACCATTAACTGGTCTCTGGGGATTTTTGGGTGTGCAACTGCGTGCGTGTATGTGTGTGTGTCTGTCTCTCTGCCCCTCCTGCGTCATGAATAACTAGGGACACCTTGATTTGATTTGGGTTTACTCTAAACTGTGCTAGTGATTTTCATGCTTGATGGCCTTATATAGCCTATAAAAGCTGATAGGCCGTAAAACACCATCCATCCAGCGTTGTTTCTCCTTCGCCCCTAGTCAGTGACCCTAGCCTCACCTATTCAAAGTTTTCTGTCAGTTTTAATTAACCCTCTCATGTATGTCCATCTGTATAAAAGAAGTTGTATGCATGCTCCGAGAGAGACCGATTTCCATCATGGTCTAAAGAGAAGACCGATTTCCATCATGGTCTAAAGAGAAGACCGATTTACATCATGGTGTAAAGGAGAGACCCACTTCCATCATGGTCTAGAGAGAAGATCGATTTTCATCATAGTTTAGAGACAGACCCCTGTCTTTTTGGAATAAAATGTAACTATGAAACACATCTTGTCCTTTCTGGAGTGGAAAGGATGCAGAACCTCTCTGTAACTCCACCCTGCGCCATTCCACCCAATCCATGCCTGTCCAAAGCCCTCTCTCGAGCCCTCCACCTTCCCACATAATGATAAAAGCACAAAAATACAGTTAATTTCATTTTTATCAAACTATTTATGAATTGGGTTGACTGCATGTGTTGTTGCAAGCCGCACTGAATGGTGCGAATTTCACTGTTCAATGTTGAATAGAATTTGAGATATTCATACCACAGGTTTGGTTGTTTTCACTGGCGGCCATCTTCCTGACAACTCTGCTCACTTTGAAGAACAAACATTAAACCCATGCATGAACTTCATCATTAAATTTGTCACAAAGTCCCTACACCCAACTTCCAAGGACATTTTCTGGCAACTCCATCAACCCACCCCCACCTCTGGCACCCATAAAATAGATCTTCATATTTCACTAGTTCCTTGACGAGAATTGATGTAAGTGCCCACTGTCATTTTGACATAATTGTCTATTCAAGCTGTGCGGAGCCTTGATGCGCACCTCAAGCATAATATCTTATCAGCTTCCTCGAGGAACGACTAGTCTGCAGCTGATGGTCTGCTCATCTGGTTGAGAAGCACACTCAGCTACGATGAGAATGCATCACAGAAGCCATCTAAGTTGTTGCTTGGTCATGTAAAGTCATTGAAGAGTTACAATTTGGGCTCTCTGAGTGTTCAATCGAGCACCAAGTCTCTTGAACGAGCCTCAGCATCCCCTTTCCAGTGCAGCTGATGGTCTAGGTACAGGCATGGCGACTTCTTCATTTACATCGTCAAACTTTGAGAGACCACGAGAAAACGTTTCTTTATGCAGCTCTGAACACACTGGGACTATAGAGAGAGGGAAAGAGAGAGAGACTGTAGAACAAGATTATGAAAAAGACAGAATGAAGAACAAGATTATGAAGAAGACAAAAGTAACGGGATGATATATGACTACAAGCAGCCCGACCCACATGTTAACCCTCCGGGTGTCAGACTATTAGTGCCCGAATGTCACCGTTTTTTTTCTGTTCACGGGTCATGTGCCAAATGACCATATAGGCATACAACATGCAGAAATAACACATACAAACTATATATCACTAGAAAGCTTATTGAATGAACTATATGTTTATTACCAGAAATATGACATATATATGTATGGCAAATAGAAATCACTTCTGGAATGCTGCTTTAAATTATTTTTTAAAATCAAAGTCGTCTACCCACCTACTAAGGTACACTTTTATATGGAAGAAGGGTGACAAAAAGCACCTGACAAGCAAGCAAAAACATTATCCTACCCAAGAAAAAAAATCTGTAAGCACTGCTTGGCTACAAGAAACTTGGAAAGGATTCAAATATTGTGAGTGCCCTCGGAATGCTTTCTGTTAATTTTGGGGTACATGATAATTGTGGCCAACATAAGCATTCAAACTACAAGATATTTCAGCAAAACCCAGATAAAATTGTAAGGAAATGAATAAAGATGAAATTAAAAAGTATCACTATCTACACACCTCACTTTTTACATTCATGATAAAGAAACTTTGTTGAGTTGATATCTAATCAGAAATGTGTCAACAATAATATAAGGTACTTCTGGTGAGTAATTAAAAAAAGTTTTGTAGCATCTAATCTAAGACTATTATAGAAGCATGCAAATGTGAAAAATCAAAGGATTAAATGTCACTTTCCTTCCTGCTGTGAGCTTCAGCATGCAAAATATCAAGGCAGGAATGAGCAACTTGGCCTCAGCAATGAGTTCATCTGAGTTCAAAAAGCCAAGGTCAGAATACGGCAATTCTGCTATGCCACTATCAACAGAGACTGTTCAGTCATCCTCTTCCTCTCAAGCTCCCTCTCGTCTGCCACGCTTCTGTAGTGCTCCAACCTTGCTCACAGACCAAATGGCATCCCACGTCACATCCTGGACAGTATAGGTTCTCGATCTAATTCCGCCTTTCCCTCTGGTGGATGGACTGCAGACAACACATATCCTTTCCTTCTTCCCGAGACCGAAGTCCGAATCATTGTCGTTATCCTCAATCTCGACATCAGGATTGTCTTTGCTATCTATTACAGCAGCAAGAACCTCAAAGGCACTTCGTATACATCGTAATCGTTCACTCTCGCCAGACGTACTCGGTTGATCTGCCATTGTGGGCGGTCGAGCGCATGCTTTGTTTACATTATGTTTCCCGCTTGGGTCGCTATTTCTAGAGCCTTCTTTCCATGATCAGTTACTCAGCCAATGAAAACCTGTGTCTCAGAGGAAATATTACTGCACTGCCACAGTTTTGGCTACGTAGATCACAAGTAGTGCTTCGTCTCCTCCGTTTAGTTCATACATATCAACATGCGCAATGGCAATCAGTACGCTAATTCTACGAAGAATTCTTTCAAAACAAGCGCATACTGTGCTGAAATTGTTTATGTCACCCTTTCAAACGTATATTTTGACTAGATTGTTCTTGAAAATCTCTGAATCATTCGAGATTCGTTGTAATTGACGCTCCGCACATTCGCGGAAGTGAACGCACGTCGCCATCTTTGTTGACATGTTGCCCTCCGTGAGTGAAATAGGGGAGAAAACAATAACAAGCGCTTTTGTGGGTCCAAATATGTGTTTATTTTCTTCCAAAATGAATAGTATTTCGAGAAATGATGTAATCTGCCGTTTTAAGAACAGCACAATATCGTTATCAACCACCAAAATTCTGAACCGACCAGGTCGGTTCAAGCAACCTGGCAACGATTCTTGAACCGACCAGATCGGTTCATGGCACTCGGATGGTTAAACCACCTAATACAACCACAATTAAAAAGAAAATATGGAGAGTTTTTGTGACCATTTACTTGTGCAGTCACTCAACAGTGTCAGCCCATGCAGAAGTCAGAGTTTTATTATTGATCAACCCACCATTGGTCAAAGCCTATGTGCACATATCAGAATGTGCCAAGTCAGTTCCTCAAGACATTCCATCTCTCTATGGACTTGAAATTCACTGCACTCTGGAAATGACCAGAACAGAGTGAAGTTTCCATTTCCTTTTTCAAATCTAAACCCTGATATGACAACATGCTAAAAAGAGCAGGTCATTCCAGGCAAATTAATCCTTATCAAACGCTTTGGCAGTGTGACCTCTTCTCAAATTAACTTCTGCTGGGTGGAGGAGGGAAACCGGTCCAGGAATGAAAGTTGTTGGAAATGTTTTCCCTCACCAACAACAGCCTGATTCAACTCTCACAAGTTCTACAATATGATCACGGTTCCCTGACACGATAAGCATCTTTCTCAACAGATCCTATAGCCCAGCATTGGGGTGCTTCAGAGGTCCTCAGTGGCTGGAACAGCCTGGGCAGGTGTGCAGGGTGGTTCCCAGACACAACAAGCACCTTTCTCCACAGATCCTAGGGCCCAGCATTGGGATGCTTCAGAGGTCCTTGATGACACAACAAGCACATTTCTCCACAGATCCTAGGGCCCAGCATTGGGGTGCTTCAGAGGTCCTTGATGACACAACAAGCACATTTCTCCACAGATCCTAGGACTCAGCATTGGGATGCTTCAGAGGTCCTTGATGACACAACAAGCACATTTCTCCACAGATCCTAGGGCCCAGCATTGGGATGCTTCAGAGGTCCTTGATGACACAACAAGCACATTTCTCCACAGATCCTAGGGCCCAGCATTGGGGTTCTTCAGAGGTCCTTGATGACACAACAAGCACCTTTCTCAACAGATCCTAGGGCCCAGCATTGGGGTGCTTCAGAGGTCCTTGATGACACAACAAGCACCTTTCTCAACAGATCCTAGGGCCCAGCATTGGGATGCTTCAGAGGTCCTTGATGACACAACAAGCACATTTCTCCACAGATCCTAGGGCCCAGCATTGGGGTGCTTCAGAGGTCCTTGATGACACAACAAGCACCTTTCTCCACAGATCCTAGGGCCCAGCATTGGGGTGCTTCAGAGGTCCTTGATGACACAACAAGCACATTTCTCCACAGATCCTAGGGCCCAGCATTGGGATGCTTCAGAGGTCCTTGATGACACAACAAGCACCTTTCTCCACAGATCCTAGGGCCCAGCATTGGGGTTCTTCAGAGGTCCTTGATGACACAACAAGCACCTTTCTCAACAGATCCTAGGACTCAGCATTGGGGTTCTTCAGAGGTCCTCGGTGGCTGGAACAGCCTGGGCAGCTGTGCAGAGTTTCGTGGATGAAGACATCACAATCCTCACAAAAGGGCTGCTCACACTTCTTGCACACATACACCTGTAGATGAAGGAAATCCACACGTGGTCAAAGGAATTTGGAAAGAAAACTGAGATGACAAACTAATGAGCTCACATTTCAAGTACATATTCATTTGTAGTTAAAACTAAAGAGTCCATGTCAAGTAAATATACAAATGTGGAAGTAGGAAAAAGTGGCTAAAAGGATTTCAAATAAATTTATTGTACTGATTTAAACAAGTGCTCACAATTCTAGTAAATTGCAACTGTGGTATAAATAATTAATTAGAAGGAATATATTTAAGTCAAGAATGGATTCAAGAGTGATTCAATAATGTTCTGATGTCTAGAACTTATATAATGGTGAAATGCAGAAAAACCAGATAGCTATACAAGCTCTGAAACTTCAAGTGAAAATATTTTTCTTAATCAGTCATTTTAGACTAAAATCCTAGGCTCAAGTAAAATGCAGCTAGGCTTTTAATTAAATGAACAAAAATAACCACCAATACAGAGAAACATCAAAGACAGAAATTCAGCTAACTTACATTTGGGTCCTTGAAATCCAACATACAAGAATAGCAGTGTCTGAAACAAAGCATACAGAGTGTTCACTTTAAATGGCACACGCACGGAGTAGTTGTAAAACAGTGTGCAACTTTTTATTGTTATGACTTATTCATGCTCAGTGTAACAGTTGGGGCTTACAAGGGCATCTTAAAAAAAACTTTTTAAATTTTACACATTTATGTCATAGCATTTGATCCCTTTCAAAGAAGAACCTTATCCCCAAAAAACTGTAAACAGCTTTGGCTAGGATATGATCATCACAATTGTTCTTGTTACCTCCTACCTCATTTCATTACCTCTCATTCCATATCCTTGCATGCTACACTGTATTTGGAAATACAACTGCCATGAGTTCTCTAACACAAGACCCACTGTTACAACATCTTCAGCTTTTCCCTCTCAATATTTCATGTACAACTGTTTTTGTTCTTTTTTTCTTACTCTTTTTATAACACGTTTCTTTTTTCTGCTGTTATTGTTACCATTTTTTCACGCCAGAAACCCTCTCTGGCTTTACCTCCACCACCATCAACACCACTACCACCACCATCAACACCACTACCGCCACCACTACCATCACCACAACACCACCACCACCACCACCATTACCACAACCACCACCACCACCATTACCACCATCCCCACCACCAACACTACTACCACCACCACCACCATTACCACCATCACAACCACTACCACCATCACCACCACTACCACCATCACCACCACTACCACTACTATCACCACCAACACTACCACCACCACCACCATTACCACCATCCCCACCACCAACACTACCACCACCATCACCATCACCACCACTACCACCATCACCACCACCACTACCACTACCATCACCACCAACACTACCACCACCGCCCCCATTACCACCATCACCACCACTACCACCATCACCACCACCAATTACCACCACTACCACTACCATCACCACCAACACTACCACCACCACCACCATCACCACCACTACCACCATCACCACCACCACCACTACCATCACCACCACCACCATTACCACCATCACCACCATCACCACCACCACTACCATCACCACCACTACCACCATCACCACCACCACCACTACCATCACCACCAACACTACCACCACCATTACCACCATCCCCACCACCAACACTACTACCACCACCACCACCATCACCATACCACCACCACCACCACCACCACCATCACCACCACCACCATTACCACCACCACCACCATTACCACCATCCCCACCACCAACACTACTACCACCACCACCACCATTACCACCATCACCACCATTACCACCACCACGACCGTTACCACCATCCCCACCACCAACACTACTACCACTACCATCACCACCAACACTACCACCATCACCACCACCATCACCACCACCACCATTACCACCACCACCACCATTACCACCATCCCCACCACCAACACTACTACCACCACCACCACCACTACCACCATCACCACCATCACCACCACCACCACCACACCATTACCACCACCACACACTACCACCACTACCACCATCACCACCACCAACACTACTACCACTACCATCACCACCACACTACCACCATCACCACCACCACCATCACCACCACCACCACCATTACCACCACCACCACTACCATCCACCACCATTACACTACCACCACCACCACCATTACCACCACTACCACCA
>JAWQFJ010006514.1:0-12846 GCA_034096865.1 Theodoxus fluviatilis | reverse complement strand
AACTCCAGCAAGTGACAGAAACTCTCGACTGGTTTTTGTCAGGGAATTCACCTTACCACAAAACCAGTCCTAACGCGGCATTTTAATGTTTGGAGATTGAAGAATATGTTCTCTTTTTCAATCTGATGTCTTGTCTGATTAAGTTGATGTAAGAATTAACATCGTATGATCAACTTTGTTTAAGCCCATTTCAAAATTGGTGACCCGTCAGGGGCAATTTTGAGAAAATGGCCTCTGAATTTTCGTACACGATGCTGTGTATTTGAGGCAAGGCAATAAATAATTATGTTGACGCATTTAGACGAATGTAGCGGGCGCGTTATTCACGGACATCATCATTTTATGCCCCATGTATGCATTTTCTGCAAAAATACATAATGGACCAAAACTGAAACCCCCCCCCCCCCCCATCCCCCACCCCATACCCTACCCCCACCCCCTCACGAATGTTTTGTCAGTAACACCAAATCGCCTTGTGCGAGTTAGGACTAGTGTTACTCTGGAGAGTCACAAACTACTGCGCGGATTCGTTTTCAAGAGGTAAAAAGCACTGATGCATACACGTAAACATGTTTGCACATTCGTTTGCATGTAGGTCTTAGGAGAAGTTTTACTCGTCTTTTTTTCTTCTTAAGACCGAAACGTCAGTGATAGTAGCAGAGGAGAAAGTCGTGATCATAGATAGAACTTACCTGCTCATTATCGGAAGCAGCATCCACATGAATGCAGTAGAAATTGTGAGGCCTGAAAAAGCAAAGTGGAACATTGCAAAAAAGAACTAAATCTTCTGGAAAATGCGTCAATTTTCTGCAGTCGGTTTTTGCAAGCACCTAAATTTCTTTATTCGAATTTAATTTGTAGTCTTCCGGTGGATATTTTATAGTTTTCTACAATGCAGTTTTATCTAGGCCTTCTAACCTATGTTCAGTTATATATATATTTTTTTAATAATCAGAAATATTTGCGTAAAATTTACTCCATTACCAATCCTTACTTACACAAAGCAAAATAGATATTCTTCGGCTGAAGTTACTTGGAACAATGATTTGACCTCGTAAATTGGGAAAATGCTTGTCGTTCAGAGTACCGCTTGAGGGAAAATCGATAAAGGCGTGTGGTCGTGATTATCTTTCAAACACGTGTTTTCATGACGCTTTGATGTACTGCGTGAGAAATGGATCTTGTCTTTCTTCAGTTCTTGACGTGTTTTTTGCGTGTCTGTTTCCCCTTCTCTCTCTCTCTCTCTCTCTCTCTCTCTCTCTCTCTGTCTCTGTCTCTCTCTGTTTCTATCTCTTTGTCTCTGTCTGTCTCTCTCTCTGTCTCTCTGTCTCTATCTCTCTCTGTCTCTCTCTCTTTTTGTCTCTCTCTTTCTCTTTATATATATATATATATATCTTGCTCTCTCTGCCTTTCTCTCTCGCTCTCTCTATTACAGATACATGACAGGTGGTGGCATTAATTTAAGTCCGCTCTGCAGAGAAAGAAAAGAAACAGAGACTAATTTTCTTCTTTACTGCCCTACATTTCACGACTTAAAGAAACGTTTCTTTTTTGTTTCTCTTGATTTGAACGTTGATGAACCGGTAAACCGCCTAATGTCCAGTAAACACATGAAGACTATAAGAGCAACTAGTATGTTTTTGTATAAGGTATTTAAACGTAGACAGGATGCGCTTGAGTCTGCGGAGAGGGACAGCTTTTATATTTGCTGAGTAATTTTCTCTTGAATGTATTGGTAAGTATTGACACTGTCCACTTGAAATGTATTAACACTGTATATTTGAAATGTATTGACATGTACTTACATTGTATACTTGAAAGGGACTGGTGGCCTATTCAATAAATTAGTTCGTTCGTTCGTTCGTTCGTTCTCTCGCTCTCTATCTCTGTCTTTCTCTCTCTCTCTCTATCTCTCTGTCTTTCTCTCTCTTTGTCTCTCTCTTTCTCTGTCTCTCTTTCTCTCATTATCTCTCTGTCTCTCTCTGTCTCTTTATTTCTCTCTCCGTCTCTGTCTATCTCTCTGTCTCTTTATTTATATATCTCTGTCTCTGTGTCTCTTACTCTCTCTGTGTCTCTGTCTCTGTGTCCCTGTCTCTGCCTTTCTGTCTCTCTCTCTCTCTCTCTCTCTGTCTCTCTGTCTCTCTGTCTGTCTCTCTCTCTGTCTCTCTCTGACTCTCTCTGTGTCTCTCTCTGACTCTCTGTCTATCTCTCTCTCCCCCATCTCTCTCTCTTTCTGTCTCTCTGTCTATCTCTCTCCATCTCTCTCTCTCTCTCTCTCTCTCTCTCTCTCTCTCTCTCTCTCTCTCTCACCTGTAGACAGTCCTCAACAGTTGCTCTGCCTGCTGGGCGTCTTTGTGCATTCTGATGCCGAAAGCGATTGGGAACGCCTCCTCCTCTGGGGTCACGGGCCAGGAGTTGTAACCATGGAGAGTGGACAGAACCTCACAGTCCTCGGCCATGTGACGTAAGCTGCACGGTGACGTCCCATTGTCGTGAATGCGTGTCCACGCCTGCTTTGTGAGGTTCCTTTGAGCCAAGGCGTCCCCTCGTACCAGGGCGGGACAACTCACGCCGTGTCTCTGCAAAACGCTTGCTGCGCATGCGCGAAACTGGAAGTATCTGAAAAAGCCAGTGTGGAAACAGCTGAGTTGTTTGCCATCTCAATACTGGCATAAACAGATTTAGAAACATCGCTATACTATTCTTCATAAAACGACAGACTTATTATCAAACTTAGCAAAGAATGTTATACTTTAAAAACACCACACACATTTTCAGACATGCGTATTTAAAAGAAGTTTCCCTTTTGCAGATTAATCGTTGTATTCATACACTTTCAAATGCATTATTCAACTGATTACAATACATACGTAAAAATGTATCCATAAATGTTATATTTCATAAGAATAACGTGAGTTTGCTTACTATTTGTATATGTTACCTGAGGCTACATTAGTTTCTTCCTTTGTCTCCATCATTAAGGAAGACAAACAATTTCTTGAAGCATGTCCGTCATCTGAAGCAAGTCGTAAAAAAGCCGAACATTTAGAATGCTTTAATTTAATAATATTTTACATTTAGCCTTGCTCCAGAATCGATGTAATGACACTCGACAGATGTACACGTACATATCAATCCCTTCATAAAGCATACTGCATGTGAATCTACTGCTACGAGTTCTCTGAACATGCTTCTTAATTAACTTGTAATAAATATTCATCACCGAATGGCAAGCACTGGCATTTCACAGCATGGAACTTTGCGAGGGATCTGTTTTACCAGCACTGGGCAAGTCACTGAATGATCCAAGATTCACACACCGAATTCTGTACTAAATCGGACTGCAGGAATGTTACAGAAATGCTATGTGCGTTCGCACGCAAACACTGTGTCTGCATTCAGAGTAATGATACATTAACGTACCTTGGGTTGACGAAAATCAGGATGGGCATCCTGGTGAGGACTGCGTCCAGCATGATCAGCTTGGAGAGCGTGACCAGACACAGGGTCAACAGGAACAGCAGGAAAGTGGCTCTCCATCGCCCTCTCCTCAGTCTGCACACTGCCCAAACGCAGGGAAAACTGTCAGCAAATCATATTCAGGAAAGAAGAGTACCCGGTACAATTTCACACACAGCACAGATCACTCAGATACGCCAGAAATAGAGAATTGCAATGTGTGTACCACACTGCGTCAGACAAAACCACCCGCACACTCAGTTTGTGCTGTGCGTCGTCCCCCCCCCCCCCCCACTCTCTCTCTCTCTCTCTCTCTCTCTCTCTCTCTCTCTCTCTCTCTCTCTCTCTCTCTCTCTCTCGGTCCTATGGTCGTGGTTTGTACGTCTCCGTCTCTGTGTCTCAGTTTGTGTCTGTGACTCTATGTGTGTACGCCTGTCTGTCGTGTCGTGTCCAGTCCTTTTCTGTCCGGCCCTCTCTTGTCCTGTCCGTCCAGTCCTGTCCTGTCCTGTCCTGTCCTGTCCTGTCCTGTCTTGTCCTGTCTGTCTTGTCTGTCTGTCTTGTCTGTCTGCCTTGTATGTCTGTCTGTCTGTCTGTCTGTCTGTCTGTCTGTCTGTCTGTCGGTCGGTCGGTCGGTCGGTCTCGGTCTCGGTCTGTCTGTCTGTCTGTCTGTCTGTCTGTCTGCCTGTCTGTCTGCCTGTCTGTCTGCCTGTCTGTCTGTCTGTCTGTCTGTCTGTCTGTCTGTATGTCTGTATGTCTGTCTGTCTGTCTGTCTGTCTGTCTCTCTGTCTGTCTGTCAGTCAGTCAGTCTGTCTGTCTGTCTGTCTGTCTGTCTGTCTGTCTGTCTGTCTGTCTGTCTGTGTCTGTCTGTCTGCCTCCTGCCTGCCTGCCAGCCGGTCCGTCAGTCCGTCCGTCTGTCTGTTTGTCTGTCAGCCTCTGCCTCTCTCTCTCTCTCTCTCTCTCTCTCTCTCTCTCTCTCTCTCTCTCTCAGAGCAGGGCTGGGATGTCGACAGAATTTGCGAATGCACATCTAAATAAATAAGCTAAATAAGAAACATGCTGTTACTCAGTGCTTAAATGTTCACAATCAATCAAGAATAGATAGTCAATATTTGAATAAATTATCCTGTTCGTTTGCTCTCTGTATCCCACACACACGCGCGCGCGCACATACACACACACACACACACACACACACACACACGAACGCACACGCACACGCACGCACACACACACGCACACACACATACACACACACACGTACGCACACGCACACACACACGCACACACACACACACACACACACTCACTCACTCACTCACTCACTCACTCACTCACTCACTCACTCACTCACTCACTCACTCACTCACTCACTCACTCAAACACATTTTCCCCGAAACATCGCTCGCACATAGTGACGTATATATCTGATATGACTGTCAACACACATGTGATTCATCTCCGCATTTCCGCATTATCAGAACATTTGGTAGTTCGCTAGTAAGCAAACAAGTAAAGGAAACATGGTGAATGGCGATATTGATCACCCCGACATGTTTTACGTCACAAAGTGTTTTGTTTTCGCCATGAAAAACAAAAGCGTAGCGCGCCTTCATTGATCTGTGTATAGCAGGGCGGCAGAGGAGCAGTCAGCGAGCTCGGTTTCGGTGTGAGTATCCAGCACACAAATCATTAGCGAACAGGAGATCGCGAACGAGGGCTTGGCAAACTTCGGTGCGCGGCTTTTGGCACCTTACATATGCTTTTAAAAACCTCCATCTGTTCTGTAGCGGATTGTAATTCCTGCGTCTGTCTGGGAGAGGGCTGCTTTGCACATCTCGGCGAGGAGAAGAATGAAGAGTGTAGGCGCAAGGACGCATCCCTTTTTAACGCCGTGTGTGACCCGGAACGGCTCCGAGGCATCACCAGCCTCGATGACTCGAGCCATTATGCCATCTTGTAGGGAGCGCGTCATCTTGACAAACTTTGCGGGGCAGCCCAGCTTGGAGAGAATGGCCCAGAGGTCAGGTCGACTGACTGTGTCGAATGTCTTTTTGAGGTCAATGAAGGGCAAGTAGAGATTTCGGCGCTGTTCAAAGCATTTGTCCTAAAGTTGAAGGGCACCAAAGCATTTGGCCTGACCATCACCATCAAGAAGACATATTTCATTACACACATCCTGGAACATCAAATCTGCAACCCTCCATCAAGTTCGATGGACAAGCCCTTAAGAATGCCAACGCCTTCTCCTACCCTTTGTGCGGACACCCCTGCGAAACAGTTTGGCTTGCGGTCCCACATGCGACGAAATTGACGTCATCTCCGCTGCGCGAAGAACTTCAATGAAGATAAATGATGAAAGCAGGGCACAGGGGCTGCGTGGTCAGCTGCGCTTGACCTGTAGTTGCTTGTGGCTAGTGGCTGCGCGGATCCTGAAGTTGCATCTTTAAGCAAGGTGCTTTACTTATATTGCTTCTTCCCACCTAAAGGTAAAACGGGGTGTCCGGACAATCGCCACCCGGACAATCGCTACCCGGACAATCGCCACCGGACAATCGCCACCCAGACAATTGCTACCCGGCCAATTGCCACCCGGTCAATCGCCACCGAAGACATTTGCCACCCGAGTCTTTCGCCACCCGGACAATAGCCACCCGGACAATAGCCACCCGAGTCTTTCGCCACCCGAGTCTTTCGCCACCCAAACCCACCCAAACCCAAGTCAATTACAAGATACAAGATAGTTTATTGTCCTCATAAGTCAAATACATAGGTCATATAAAATGAATAAATTATCAATATAACATTGAAAGTTTAGCATCAGCGCACGCGTACTCACACACACGCACACACACATCACATCACATGCAACAATACATTTAGTCATATCAATAATATTTAAAAGTCACTTCGGAAGGAGTTACTCTCAGTCTCAGAACACGATGTTGAGCGCGATGCCTCGCAGGAAGGTCAGTTTGTTGGTTGTGTCGTATTTCCCAAGCAGTGTTTCAATACGCTTCTCCTTGTCATTATATTTCTTGCGCTTTGGTGGAGGTTGATTGATGTTCGATGAGAGCATGTGTGACATTCAGTCGAGAAAGTGGTGCTTCTCGCACCAGGGCCTCGATTAGTTTGAACAAGATTAGGTTTGCTCGGTGGCAATTGTCCGGGTGGAAATTGTTTTTGGTGGCTATTGTCCGGGTGGCAAATGTCTTCGGTGGCGATTGACCGGGTGGCAATTGTCCGGGTAGCAATTGTCTGGGTGGCAATTGTCCGGTGGCGATTGTCCGGGTAGCGATTGTCCGGGTGGCGATTGTCCGCGACTGCTGAGCTGTAAAGTTGTGAAAGCTAACTTAGGCGCTTTCATCCGCAGCCTCGTTGCATGCTCTCCAGGGGGGTGAAATGGTGTTGGAGTGATAAAGGATGTAGCCCGATGACAAGGGGGTAAAACAGTGCGGTTTGAGCATCCATCAAGGGATGAAAAGTTGCAATATAAAAAGGGCACCTTTAACTCTACCTTTAGTTTCTTTGGTATCGTTTCAAGCTCTGACGAAGCCGCGAGCAGTACTTTTATCTTAAAACGTCGTACTACGTGACATTTGAGGAATGTGTAATGGTCATAATATGTAAAAGAACATCGCTTGAATTTGACAGGCTGCAGTTTTGGTTTCCTCGTGTCGAGCAACATCGATAGATTTATAACCAACAAGATCAGGCTTCTTTTTCATGAATGTACTTAGCACCAAATACTCGTTCATTTCGCAAAATACGGAGCAAACACAAACGGATGAATGAACGAGTAGTTTGCCGATAAACAGCAAGGTCAACGTGCATAATGTTGAACAAGGACATTTTAAATATCCATGAAGAAAGGGGGAGGGGAAACAGACAGAATGGGGCGGACACAGCCGTCCGTATTCCTACAGTTTCCTTTGCTGAACACAACTCATTGTGTCATTCCAGTAAATTGGAGGAAAGCAGAAACCAGCGTAGGGGAGAGAGACAGACAGACAGACACACAGACAGACAGACAGACAGACAGACAGACAGACAGACAGACAGACAGACAGACAGACAGACAGACAGACAGACAGACAGACAGACAGACAGACAGACAGACAGACACACAGACAGACAGACAGACAGACACACAGACAGACACACAGACAGACACACAGACAGACACACAGACAGACACACAGACAGACAGACAGACACACAGACAGACAGACAGACAGGCAGGCAGGCAGACAGACAGACAGACAGACAGGCAGACAGACAGATAGAGAGACAGACAGGCAGGCAGACAGAGAGACAGACAGACAGACAGACAAAACAAAGACAGAGAGACACATTTAAGAGATGGAAAGGACAGATATGAGTAAAAGAGAAGGGAAAGAGGGGGCGGGGTGGAAGAAAGAGAAAAGGCACACTCAGGCAGACAGACAAACGGACAGACACTCACACACACACACACACACACACACACACACACACACACACACACACACACAGGTACGCACGCACGCACGCGAGTACACACACACACACACACACACACACACACACACACACACACATACACGTACCCACAAACACACACGTACACACACACACACACACACACACACACAGAAACTTGACAGACACATAGAGGTACATATGCGCACACGCATGTACATACACACGGTCAGACACACAAGGACACATAACAGAGGCAGACACAGACACCTAGATACACTGACAGAAACACAGACACATAGATTCACATCCAGACAGAGGAACATACAGTCACGCAAACTGACAGACATACAAACAAAGAGACACACAGAGATTGACAGACCCAGATACACACAGACAAGTAGACGAGGAGCATTGGGAAATTGAGTGAACATGTCCTGAAAACTAGGAAAGCATCAAGCTTGTGGTTTTGTTTTGTTTTTTCGCTAATCCCATGATGATGTTATTGGCTTTTGTGTGCCACGAGAGTTGAGAAAGTTATTGTTTCGACAAAATAAACTCCTCAAGCATTTGGCAAAATTTCCGGTGACATGTGTGTCCAAGAAAAGACAACACCCTCTTGTTTTGAATTTTTACCGTAAATGGTTAAGTGTTACCTGAATGTTTCCTTGAAAGAAAGAAAGAACTGAAATTGAAAAAGCAATGCCACATTTTAGCTGTTGCAGGGTCAGTCATTGATATCGTTGAATAAACTGCTGAAATATTGCATGGCATACCAATACTATATCAATTCCTCATTAACTGTGCAGTACTTGAAAACATACTGTGCAAACACAACAACGGGGGACAGCAAATCATCTTTCCCCAACTGCTTACCTCTCGTTCTAAAACACAGCATGCTGCAGCAAAGAAGTTGAAGTCTGAGCAGCCTAGTCCGTCACCTCTGCTCTCATGAAGCCGACCCGTCAAAAGAGGCTTTATAATGTCCACGAAGGCCTATCCCAAGTTGACGTCAGTTGGCGCGTGAACAAGCATGCGCGAGTAACCAATGAGAACCAGGAACGTTCGAATGCCCCCACACAAAGGCTACTGAAATTAACACTCCCACCCCATCCTCCTCTCTGCCCGCATTGGTGAGAGGCTCCCTGCAGTTGCCTCTTCGATCTTTTAAGCTCCGCCAGTTGGGGGATTGTCAGCGAGGCATGCTGCACGGTCGTACGTTCTTTGCGAAGTTGTGGCCACACTGGAGACACCTACTCGGCAAGAACATTGGCAGGGTCATGTCCTCGCCGAGCGGTGTGTGGTCAAACAGTGATTCTGACAAAAATCATCGTTGGATTTCAACGTCTGTTCCGTCATCAATCGTCGTTTTCGCCTTTTGAAGTGAAGAAAAATGTGTCGCGTATCAGCGTATTGAACAGTTCCTCTGATATGACTGTTCCATAACATGCTACGCTTTGTCAGGAAAATCTGAGAAAAAAGATATCAATTCATTCATTAGTGTCCAGTCATTATTAATGTGGCGTTTACTCCAGTAACTGTGGTGAAATAGCAGAAAATAACGAAATGCCCGTTCGAAGGAAAACTTATTCATTTATCATTTTCTGCACGATAGCATTGTGTAATCGTGCATAGGAAAACAAGGCTAGGCTCCTGTTGTGAAGATGGCAATATCAGCTTAATGTGAATAATGTGTCTCGGCACCCCACAAAACAGCAAATCTTTCCCACATCCCATGAAGTTTGTACAGATGTGTTAACGTTAGACGGGCCAAACGCCCAGTTTTGAATACAATGCTTGCAAAAGTTTGGTGATTTCAAACTCACTGAATCTGACCCTTCTAAATACAGCACTATTCACTTTGAATTTTTTTTAAAGTTACTATCCTTGCAAAGTCAAGTAGATGTTCTGGGACATGAAAACAACAAACACCCGAGTCCCTGAACCAGCCTCAAAAGAACGTTTTTGGTCGATCATCCCCACGCCATCCATTTTAGTGTACAGATGCATTAATAGCCATAGTGCTAAGTACATGCATATCCCTGGTGATCCCCACGCCATCCATTTTAGTGTACAGATGCATTAATAGCCATAGTGCTAAGTACATGCATATCCCTGGTGATCCCCACGCCATCCATTTTAGTGTACAGATGCATTAATAGCCCTAGTGCTATTAATAGCCATAGTGCTAAGTACATGCACATCCCTGGTGATCCCCACGCTGTTGTTGCCTTGCAGTTGCCCACATGTGACAGTGGTATAAATCGCTTGCTGCCATTGGCACGTGGTAACATTTGTTGTGCAGTGCCGATTGGCCACCATAGATAATCGAAGGCAACGCCTGACAGTATAGCTATCCATTTCAGCTTGATGTCAACGAAGCAGGAGAAGGGGCTACAAATATACACTCATATAATAAAAGAACAAACGTTATCACAGGCAATGTTTTTTCCTCTCTCTCTCTCTCTCTCTCTCTCTCTCTCTCTCTCTCTCTCTCTCTCTCTCTCTCTCTCTCTCTCTCTGAGATCATTCTGCTAAAATAGAAAAGTCATCGGGCAACTCGCCAGATATTTCAGGAGAAGGCAGGGAACAGATGGTAGGTACACGCCTAGGAAGAGCCGGCACATGTGTCGGGCCATGCTAACATTCGTCATCTGCAGGAAGTTTAGCCCGAACAAGAGGTGAGAAAACGGTTGTTGGAAAGGAGATTCCTCTCTTCTAAAATGTGTTCAATTCTTACTTGCTCAAATTTTACTCCAGGCGTGCTCTTGCATCCCGATCTATTGATGAAAGTAAGGTCTCTGTCTACAGTCAAAGCCTGGATACGGCCTGAAATGCGTTAACCTTTGTTTGTAAAAGTAAGCACTATTAACCCCTATGACAAGATTTCAAGCAGGCAAAATGCAAAGCAAATAGATGATAAAAGTATTATTTAAGATGTAGATTTATATGCATGTAAATTGCTGATTAACGTGAAACTACCATGGAGCCCTGATGAAACTGACGATATCCTAAAACATACCCAAACACTAAATGTCAACCAGCAGCTGATGCACGCCAGCAGGACAATGGATACATCCCTGGAGCATTTCAGTATCGCGTGCTGGAACTCGACTGATTTGTCTACGCACCTACTCGAACCTGGGTTTACCGAGCTAGAGTCTCCATTTGAGTACTTGTACGTTGCTTCCAGGAGACATACGGCTATAAGCTTGGACTGTTGAAAAACAGATTTATATTAATGCATTTCGTTTCATGGCCCTGGCTATATATATCTTTCTGCACAAGGAAGGAGGTCTGGCGGAGTGGAGGTACTGGCGCTCAAGCAGCTAGCTATATGCATTTCACTTATAGCGTTGAGAATAACAATATTCACTTTTCGTATTCGGAGTCGTGAATCAACCAGTGTCATTTGTTCTTGTGTTCCTTTATTTGATTCGCCGTATTATAATGGTTGAAGTATATGTTGCAGTGTACATCTACTGGAAGAAATGCTTTTGGAATTGCTAGGAAGTTTTCTGGAACCTGCATTACTTACGTGTGGAGAAGTACATTCAGTAATAGGCGATGGTTACCTACACAGAGATTTAGACGAAGACGAATAATTTGACGAAGGCATGCATGATACCGGCTGTGTGTGCAGTCAACGACACTAGTGTTACCGCTTTGCACATGACAAACTCGGAAATAATTATATCCATTGGTAATCAATAGTACTACCACAGCGATTTAAATACTGGCCCTTGAAACCGACAGGTTTGGTTGCACAGGCAATAGCTGATGATCAGGGACATTTCTAGCATGAGTTGATTTGGAGGGACATCCTTTTTTCTGTCATGAAAAGTAATTGTTCTACTTCACGTGAAACTCGGCACACGGATGGGGCGCCCTCGTTTGGCTGATTGTTCATACAGGTCTGTGAAAAGGCCTACAGTTTTCGATTGTTTTTTTACCTGCGCCCTGGTCGGCATACGAGTCTATAGACTATACTCGTTGGCTTCAGGACAAACCAGCTTGGTTCTGTGAAATGTTAGTAATGAAGTGAAAATGAATAGTCACAGCAGTCAGCGTCAATATTAGCAAAAGGTTTTTATCAAACCGGCAAACTGGATTGGGTTAACGCCGTTATTGTTCTTATAGTGATCATAGGTTTAATTCCAAATACATGTAAATGCACGTCTAAATTAAACCTAGGGCGACACGACTTAACTCGCCCAAGACAAAGTCTAAATGTACTGACCACTTGAAAGCCATCAACTGCCTTTGCCAATTGCCTACCCCGGACTTGAATCGCAATTTCGAGCACCGTGGTCGCAAACTCCAGATGTTTACTTTTTCATTCTCCCTCGACAGACGGCAAAGCAAGTGCCATTCAGAACCAACTGATGCATGATTATTGTATGCGACTGAAGGTTTCAACATTAAAATGCAGCTCTAGTACAGATACACGTGTCCGAGTCACACAGTTACGAAACCATGGTTTCCACAATCTCTACACTGGTGACGTTACACTAAACTGTGACATGCGGCCGGTGAGGCTCGATGCCCCACTCACAAGTTGGAACCCTCAGCTGCTGGGTTTTCGTTGCCTGCTCCAGTAGATTTAGACTATCGTAACACAGACACGTAGATAGTGTATTGCCTGCTGCGGGTAATTTTGCACGTAACGTATATGTGGCCTGCTGCAGTAAATTTAATTGAGATCGTAACACAGACACGTAACGTTAGTTATGCCTGCTCCAGTAAAATGTGATTGAGTTCGTAACACAGACACGTAACGTGTGTTATGTCTACTCCAGTGAATTTTGATTGATACCGGAACAAACACGTAGTGTGTGTGATGCCTGTAACAGTAAACTTTGAGACTGTAACAGACGCGTAACGTATGTGTGGCCTGGTCCAGTAAATTCAGACTGAGATCGTAGCATA
>JAWQFJ010006513.1:35000-42500 GCA_034096865.1 Theodoxus fluviatilis | reverse complement strand
GTAAGGCCACTGGAGCGTCCTTCAGTGCGTAGTTGTGAAAATCCTCACTTATGGAACGAGAGCTGACTCTGTTCACTGATGGCTGCTTGTGACAACAACGAGATGATTTCCTTGTTGTGAAGAGAAGCTTAGAAAAAAATACTGTTCTCAATACTGTTCTCATATCTAAGAAATTAAAGATTACTTAGAAGAACGAGTGTAGCCGACTTTATGATCACAAAATGGGATCCACGATAAACGTATCGCATGGAAAACTTTTCATGAATAGAAAGCAACAGAATGCCAATGAAAATTGAAATTCCAGCGGTCTAACAGAGAACAGGCCACGATCGTTTTGGTTCACCATCCAACCTGAAAATGTGGCATGCGACAAGAGATGGCTGCTCCAATTAAGCTCAAAACTCCGCCATGCAAAATTAATACGCATCTTACGTTCGACGTTTTATTGGGTCAAATCACGTTTCAGTTTTCATCAAGCGCCACTCGCTCTTCATCAGCGTGGCACCGAAACACTCCAAGACGTCCAGGGCGCGCTTTTCGCATCGCAGACAGGTAATGACTTGGGGATCACGCATGCGCGTCAGACGACACCGCCAGGTACGAAGCGGACGTAGAGACGGTTGCAAAGATCGGCACGAACCGATGGTGAGACGACGAGGAGGCGGACGTGTGACACCAAATATTCAATGGAACAACTCTCGCTTCGATCTCACCTAATGGAGACAGCGTCTTCGTTCATCGGACTCGTGAAGCAGAGGTGATTGAAGAATGGCGACGATCATGAGGCGGCGCTGGCGGCGACGAAGCGATCACTTATTTACAGACGGGAGTGCCAATCGTCTTCGTTGATAATTGAAATATGAACTCATCTTGATACGCTGCCAGTTCCGAGGTTTTGTCACGTTGATTGGCGCTGTAGAGAGATCGATGAGAGCTCGTGCATCGACGCAGTCGTCGCGACGACAACGACGGCACCTGTCATATTGAGAACGAACGCAGACCTGCACTCTGGAGGCTCGGTGTTGATTGAAGTATGGACGGAGAATGGAGGCTCGGATGATCTCCACTAACCGTGAAGGAAAGGTCTATAATAGTGCTACGAGTCTCAGTCAAAGGTCACATGATCTCCACTAACCGTGAAGGAAAGGTCTATAATAGTGCTACAAGTCTCAGTCAAAGGTCAAGTCGAGCTCTGCCTCGAACGATCACCGAAAGGTATGAGGAATTTGCGTTCTCTGTTCTTCCTTGATGTTATGGCTTTGTTTATCGTATTTTACTCCATTAAAAAAGTACATCCTTTCTGATTCTTTTTAGGAATGAAGTTACAAATCTCTTACTGAATTTAGTCGACAGTCTTAAGTCTAAGTTACCATTGTCTTGCGTTTTACGTACGGATTGCAGGGAACCTTTTTGCACAAGCTTGAAATGAACGATGATACATGACAGATTAAGTATAATTCGTGTTGTCGAGTCCTTGTACTCAGCTCAACGCGAATACAGATAGATGACCGGCCCTCCGAAATTGAGTCGCTTGGATACTTTGCTCAAATCGAGATGCTACAACGAAACAATTCATCCAATGAGGTCATTCCAGCAATTCTGAGATTTATGAGAATATTTCTTAGTAAGAACCTTTTTTATAGTTGAATTTTGGGGGTCCAGTTTTCTCAACCAACAGGTTGTACTTTTGAAGTTTTGTCTACCTGTGATGCGTTTGCATTAATTATACTAATTAGCTTTCCAATATGGCTGCCGATAAACGCATTTTTGCCAGTTTTTGAAACATTATACCAGAAAAGGAGCTCATGAGAAGCTGTAAATTTGCCCAGAAGTACAGTACAAAAGGTAGCATACCCTGACCCAAAATAAAAATACTCGGAACATTCTATTTTAACACAATTTCACATCTGCAGTTACACGAATCGAGTCGCTAATTACATATTCAAAATCCTGTAACTCTGACATACAAATTTTGATTATGGGCATCCCATGAAGCAGGCTATTTGATCCAAATATACCATGCTTCAAGGAAGTCAACATTCAAAGCACAAATATAATGTCTGAAATCTAACACAAAGTGGCAAAAACCTGGAAACTGAGAAAACTGCATTTAAAGTTTTCGTTCCTTATTATGACAGCTGACATTTGGTGTCTTCCTCCGAATTTTTTACAATAAAATACACATTCCCCCCAGGAACAAAGCATAGAGTCATATTCTACAATGAATTTACCACAGTTATATGAAAAACATAATTTCGGCCATTTTTCACAAAAATGACATTGATTCAGACAGTTAAACCACCATCCATACGTATACGCCAAAAGTTTCAGACTACAAATCCACCGCTAGATAATTATTCTTTACGTCTTTAGATAGGCACTGCAATGTCAGTGTGGAAACATCTTTGTCTGATTGCACAGTGCCCCACCTCATCATCACATCGCTTCTGTCGCAGCGCGAAGAGATCGATCACTAATACTATTTGGAATGCGTTACCAGCCGCGGACTCTCATCTAAACGCGTCGCTCATTTTCACTGGCTGTTGAGGGATGTGTGTAAGACTTATTTCTGGGCCAAATTTCATTGATGAAGCTTAATTACAGGAAGAGGGTTGCTATGCAAAATGTAGCTCAAATTTGAAAAGCCGTTTTCTTGAAAAGATCATTTTTGGTACATATGTATTCTACTTGTCACAACTCAGCAACCACTGCATATATTATGATAACTTTGGCATCATTTTGAAGGCCATTTAGTGTACCTTATGACGACACAAAATAAAAAATCACCAAAGGTATCCGAGCGACTCGTTTTGAGAGGACCGACCACATAAAATATACGCTCACATGAAAACAAACCCGCTGACAATTTCGCGCCAAAACGTCGTTGTTAGTCATGAAGAAACTGTCTTCAAAGCCAAGTCTGTGCATATCTGGAGTGGTCAGTGCACGGAGGATCGCCTGTCTGCCACCATGGCGCACATTTTCAAGATGGCTGAGGGAAGTGACCTCCATTGACCTGTGCTCGGCGCCAGGGATGTTGGGACAATGGGGACAGCGTGCCGTGTCCCTCCTGTGCCCGCTGCAGCAGTTCCCTGTCCCAGCATGCCCCGCGTGGTATCGGGACCCGGATCAGGGAATTAGCAGAGCCGCTAATCGAAGGAGGCCAGCGCCCTGACGGTGTTCCATGAGAAAGTGTCAAACTTGAAAATATTCGGCTTCTCTCTCTTTCTCTCTCTCTCTCTCTCTCTCTCTCTCTCTCTCTCTCTCTCTCTCTCTCTCTCTCTCTCTCTCTCTCTCTCTCTCTCTCTCTCTCGTGTTTTTCTCGTTATGGCTGTTACAATCTTCGTCTAGCCTTTTCAGTCATTATACCTTTTCGGGTATTTTGCTTGATATGATGGCAGTAGTATTGAAGCTGTTCTTGGCTTGTTCTATAATTGCCATAATTACTGTAACTAGGCGACGTCCCATACTACTGATTATCTAGTGAATCACAGAATTCCCATTACTGAAATAACAAACACTGTTCTCTCAGGTTATGCGAAATAGCATTTCATTTACACCCACAATAGATACATTAATATCTTACACATTTGGTCATATGAACTTCCAAAATATACATGCATACGTGCATACAAAAGCATCGCAAGTATGCGCCCTTGCGCGCGCACATAGGCGTAAAATAATCATGTTCCCAAATTCACTCTCATACACAGGATATACCCGAAGCGGTTTGCGGTAACAAAATTCTCCGGTGGGTGCCGAGATTTTTCTTACACCGTCCATCGCACGTCTAGAGCAGCTTTGCTAACGAGATGCAAACACGGAACGAGGTGTTCCGGCGGCGCATGCGCACACTGGTCTTGAGAGAGGAAGGCCAAGGCACGTGCCTTCCATCTCCATTCACTGCAGTCCAGCATGGCGACGCGTGAGGAAGTGGCCAGACCCACGTGGCAAAGGCCAGCTGGTGGACGGAACGGTAACCTAACCCCTGGTGGCACCGACGGTATCCTTCTTGAAGCCCCCTCCTACCCCCTCCCGCTCTATTCCACACCCCACACCCGGCTCCCCTACCCCCCCCCCCCCTCCCACCCTGATCCCCACCCTCCATCCCTTTTTTTCGGTTGTCTTTACATCCCCACCGAGGCCAGTCAAGTTCCATATATGCACAGACTGAAAAACCAACGATGTATATCAAACCTTCCCTTGCTTTCGGAGTACAACTCCTTCATCGGGTGGGACTGGAGGGAAGAGTGGTTAGTTGAAATGTTCCCTCCTGCTGCAGTAAGTTCACTCCAACGGGTGGGTGCCTCACAGCAGGTCATATGTACGGTCAGCCTTCTCAGTTCGGGCCTGTCTCGTGAGACCTGCCTGCTGGAAAACTTCCCTAAAGTGCGTGAACATCCCTTAACAGAGCGCGCAGTCTGAGAGACATTCCACTGATTCAAAGCTGCTGGTTTTTAGAAACAATTGATACTGTTGGTACATGCACTTATGTCAGTTTACTTCGTCATCAGATGACACTGCGACAGAAATGCTTCAAACCATGAAACTACTTCATTCACCGTTAACTTTGGGTAAGATACAGCATATCACTGCCGTGTCACAACGAGAAAACCTTTAAAAAAGTCGACGAAACGGTTTTGTAGAACTGGAATACCCTCCAGGAAGTGGAGATGTTAGTGTCACCAGACACTGTGTATCATGTGCGCATGTTTCTTTGTCTGTGGTCCAGTGTGGTCGTGTAAAAGAGATCTTCAGCTGGGGTAAATGGCCCACAGTCACTAGAGAGGATCATCATGGCACCTCTGTCCCCATTCTAGTTCATTAAAGACTCCGCCTACGGGCGAAAGTGTCTCTAGCACAGTTGACATCACATGATGGAAGGTTTTCGTCCAAAATGTGCAAATGGACGTCACACGAGAGGCTTGTGGGATAGCCGATCTGCTCCCTGACATACGCCGTTAAAGTAGTTCTAAGACTATTTCGCACAAAACTCTCAACTTACTCTTGTTGAGGCAATAAACAAGCGTTTTGTCGATAAAATAAAATGTTTGCGTTGAAATGGAAACAAGTTTTGTCATCTAAATGATTTCTGTAAAAAGTGGATTAAAAATAGTATCAGAACGAACTATTTTGGCGCAAGGATGTAATGCGAAGGGTCAAGTCTATTGCGCATTCATTGCGAACTGTGCCAGAGTCACTACTGACGGGTTCACAAAATGCTCTGTCCCATGAAGTCTCTGTCGAGTCGGACGTCACTGTGTGTGAACAGCTTCTTAAAGGAAAAGTGCTGTTGAAGGTCTTTTTGAAACAAGAATCGAGGACATTTTCACGAATAGAACAACATACATGAATATATACATGTATCGACTATTACAAAATAAGTAAAAATTTTGATCAGTTGACCCCGAGACGCTTACTACGTCGCACTTTGAACGTGGTACGTCACACTTTGAACGTGGTACGTTACACTTTGAACGTGGCACGTCACACTTTGAACGTGGTACGTCACACTTTGAACGTGGTACGTCACACTACCTCACGATATCCAAGTTACCTGATCTTTTCCTCTCGTTCATTGCCGACAGCGAAACTTTACAAATCGGCTTCCGACATAAACTAAACACCATGGATTTCTGGGAAGATCCCACAGACATCACAACTTTCATTCTTGTTGGCACGTAAAGACGCTTAACCAACAGGTGCATCAATCGATGTTCACCTATGCATTCATGCACAATTATGCACACATTCATACCAGACAAAGTGACAAGACAGGGTCGCAGCAATTTTCCTCGATCAACATAACTTTTCTCCCATCTCTCCCGCCCCTGGGATTGAACCACGGCACAGCGCCTCGCTGCAAAGCCCAACGCTTTAGCATGCTGGACCATCTACACCTCCTAATAAAGAGGCTATCAATAGCCCAGCAGAGGCTTCGGGTTGGCTTTGAACTCATGAGGGCACAAGGGGAGAGCACTGGGATGTGGGCTGCCAGGATCTTTTTATTACGTAAACTAAACACCATGGATTTCTGGGAAGATCCCACAGACATCACAACTTTCATTCTTGTTGGCACGTAAAGACGCTTAACCAACAGGTGCATCAATCGATGTTCACCTATGCATTCATGCACAATTATGCACACATTCATACCAGACAAAGTGACAAGACAGGGTCGCAGCAATTTTCCGACATAAAGTTCTACTTTTCCCAACAACAACAACAAATAAAAAGAAACAATAAACTGCAAACAAGACGTGCAATCTGAACGCATTCTCGTTGCCCTTTTGCTTATACAAAATACAGCACGTAAAGCATCTTCGAGCAGGGTGCGACAACGTGCTAGCAACGTGCTAGCAACGTGCCATTGCGCCCTGTGGAGAAAGAGTTCCTTCTTACCCCGAAAGCTTGCCAAGTTTGAATGAAAATCTTCTCTGACTAAGTGTCACCAGAGAATTGTCTTAAAAATAGCCAAGTGCCAGGAAGAGTTGATCAATTAGCCCAATGATCATTGGACAGACGCGTAAAGGGTGTAGTGTTCTGAGACTCGTATATGTGGGTGATATGTCACTATAACAATTCACCCACCTTTAACTTAAATAATTCATTTCCCGTTTAGACGTGAATGATTAAGACCAATTATTCAACTGGAAGTTTCGCGTGATGCAATACCATCTCGATCCTAACATGTGAATGTTGGAAAGCCCAACAGCACGCGCACGCCACCAATGACACAAAAAGGTGCTGGAGGCTTACCCTCGAGCTCACCAAGTCAGAATCTGATAACTGACGCTAATTCTCATCCATTCTTCAAATCAACATCTGTAAGCCGATACCACCCACGGGACTGGTGGGTCTGCGCGCACATTGCTGCCATTTTCCATGATGCTCTGCGGCACGTGAGGTCACGTGACCAATGTTTGATGCGTCCTGGGCGCCGCAGTCTGACCGGGAGGAACACCGGAAACCGTAAACTTCCTCCCCGCTCCCGCCATCCAAGTTTAATGGACGCTAATCTGATATGAACCACTTTCAATTACCCAACCCGCCGTCGAGGCGCTGTGCGCTCATTGTCAATTACCTCCCCTGCCTGAATAATAGATGGCGGCAGACTGCTGGAGTTGCCTGGCCAAACCCTGCCCCTGGGTGTCGCCATCCCCGCCACGAGTCGGCATTCTCTTGGTCTGCTGACGAAATTCGATTTGATTGGGTCAGATTATTGAGGGTGTTTTTTTTCTCCAGTCTTTTGGAATAGAGCTATGGTACGAAATTCAACCAAACTTTTTGGGAGGAAAATGTATCGTGCAAAGAGTAACGATTTCTTGGATCGCGTACAAAATATTTTCTTTTCATCCTAATTCTTATTATTTCATGTAAAACAAAAAAGTTCAAAATGAAAAACAAACGCAATTTGTATTCATAGAAACTCTGCTTCATTTGTTTGTTTAAACCTGGGCCCGTATTCACTACGGCGATTTATCTTTTTAACACTCGATT
>JAWQFJ010006513.1:22500-27500 GCA_034096865.1 Theodoxus fluviatilis | reverse complement strand
CAAAAGAGTAACAAACGGCAGGAGCCGCTCGATGCTCCCTCATCAGCTGCAACCCCTGGCTGCTGGGCTTTTAGGGTCTGCTCCAGTAGCTCAGCCAGGGGCAGCCCCATGCTGCCAAAGAGGCTACCGTAAGGGGAAGAGGGGAAGAGGGGGAGGGGGGGGGGGGGGGGGGCATCAGGACACCATCAGATCATTCAGACCTAACCGTGTGTTCAAACCACCCCGGAAGACCAAGCGAAACCCACGCGCAACAAGGACCTAGTCGCAGCACGTCCTATCCACCTCCATAATTTACGATATTAAAAAATGATGTTTTCTTTCTACGCCTCCATTTCCCTCTTTGTCCCATTGACCTCAACATACGCATCCTTTCTCCCGTCCTTCCTGTTCGTCCTTCCTCCTCTTCTTTTTCTTCTGACCAGTCAAGCGATGTCTGTCTCTCTCAAAGGCTGCAGGCGCCTATAGCGGGTGGGGGTTGGGGGTGGGGTTTGGCTTGAAAGGGAGGGGGAGGGTTCGGGAGAGGAATGGAGGGAAGAGGGAGGAGTAGGATGGCTAGGGCGGCAACAAAGAGGTGGGGGTGGGGGTGAAGGTGGGGTGGGGTGGGAGGGTTTGGGGTCGAGAAATCGACATCGGCCCTGAGGGCTGCCGGGGATAACTGGGGCCTATTAAAACTCAATCTAGAGCCGATTAATTATTTAGCGTGCGATAATTCCCCAGTGTTTGTTTGGGGAGGGGGAGCGGCGCGCTCACGACGGGACGACAGTCGATTGTACATCCCCCGCTCAATTACCGCCGCCAGCTCTCACTCCCCTCGGCCGCCCTCTCCACCCCCCATCCCTAGACCTTTCCCTCTTCCCATCCCTCCATCCCTTTCACCCCCCACCCCCACCCCATCCCCACCCCCTACCCCCGTCATCCCACTTCTGGTCTTGTTCCTTAGGGGGACAATGGCACGGGTAGATGACCGTGGGGCGTGCCCCGACTTGATCTCGTGTGATCCCGGATTGATCCCGTGTGTCTTTTGATCTGGCTGCAAGTGAGAAGAGGTCGTTGTGGTGTCTGTCGTGTCAGAGGAGCAACCTGATTGTCTCGTGCCAACTACAATTTTCTTTGTGGTCTTATAAAGTGGAGATCTCTTCTCTTTTTTTTTAACGGTTTTATTTCATGACACATGAACAGTTGCATTGGAAGACTGAAAGTGTACTTGTATTATTGTTGTTGCTTCAGTGATTGAAATAAAATTGTTTTGACGTCATAAATGCATATCAGGCTCATGTTGCCTAACCCGTTCTGTTTCTTCACGAGACTCCTGACATTTATGGACATGTTTTACATGTGTTGCACCAAGTGTGTACCCTTCATAAAATAAACTGAATGAATTGAATTGAATTAAATTGAACTGAACGGAATTGAATAGAATTGAAACGTATTGAAATATTTGGGAAGACTTTCTTTGGCAATGTTATCCAAGGAAAGCGTTATCGTTGTCTGGTCTTCTCCTACTGTACCTTTCTGTTCCGCCAAGTCCGGTGGTTACAGGCGCGTGTCTGTGGTGTATTGCGGCAAGTGGGTGCAGACTTGGGAGCCATGCACCTCCTATAGTGGCATCCTTGGGCAGCGTGCTTAACTTGCATTGCTTCTCCTCACTAATATCCGGGCAACACTAGACATGTTTATGTACACATATCACGCCCTAAAATGAGAGAAAACGAATGTGTCAGTAACAAAACATAAATGTTTCACACGCAAAATGATGTGCGACGCTTATCCGAAGGAAAACGTATACAAGTTATTGTTAATGTTTTGCTACTATATATAACGTGCTGTCGGTCAACGAATTAAGTTTTTAGTTCATTTCTCTCTCACTTGCTCACTCACCTACTCGCACGCTCCACTCACTCTCTCACTCACTCGCTTTACTTGCTCGCTCACTTGCTCTCCCGCCCTCTCACTCACTTACTCATTCGTCAGCTCTTATGCTCATATACTCACTCATTCACTCACTCGCTCACTTGCTCACTCGCTCGCTCATTCGCACGCTTTATGCTTCTGTGGCCAGGGCAGACAGTGCAGAGCAAGCAGATGAGAGTCGATGTGAAGGACGGGCTCCCTGCTGGTCGCAAATTGTTTCCGATCAATTAGGGCCGTGGATTATTCAGGGTCCCCAGTGAGCAGTTTGCCTCGGCTTGACAGCTGTGAGAAACAAAGCCACGAGGAGCAAGAGGAGAAACACGAGATGAATCGTGACGAGAATGAAGGTACTCGACGAAGAGGAACAGGACAAGACACAGGAAGAGAATGACGGCAGGACACACGAAGAGGAATAGGACATGACATTTCACGAAGGGAAACATGAGAAGACACACGAAGAGAAGGTCAACGGAAAGATACATGAAAAGAAGGTCCTTGAGGAGAAACTTGAAAAGGAGAATGGCGAGACACACGAAGAGGAAGAACTTGATAACGCACCTAAAGAGATAAATAACAGAATATATACAAAAGGAGGGAACACGATAAGAAACATCAAGGGGTAGAATGCGCGAAGACAAACGAATAAAGGAACAAAGGACGCTGAAAAACGGAGAATACAAAAACAGACACGATGAGAAGGATGATGACAAGGCTTATGAAGAGAAGAAACATAAGAAGAAACAGGAAGAGAAGGAACTCGAGAAGACAGAGAAAAGATGAACTACATAAGACTCGCACGAAGACGAGAAAGACGAGAAGAGGAAGAAAATGAAAAACACATGACAAGGAGAAACACGACCAAAACATGAAGAGGAGAAATATGACAGACGAGGAGGAGGATTATGCGGAGACGCATGAAGAGGAGAAACAAAGAGGAAGAGGAAGAATATGAAAAACACATGACAAGGAGAAACACGACCAAAACATGAAGAGGAGAAATATGAAAGACGAGGAGGAGGATTATGAGGAGACGCACGAAGAGGAGAAACAAAGAGGAAGAGGAAGAATATGAAGAACACATGACAAGGAGACACAAGACCAAAACATGAAGAGGAGAAATGTGAAAGACGAAGAGGAGGATTATGAGGAGACGCATGAAGAGAAGAAACAATGGATACATGCAGAGGAGAAACTTCAGAAGACGTCTACAAAAGAAAACAGGAAAAGACATGAAGAGGAGGTAGAAAAAACCCACACACGATAAAAAAGGACATGCACGACAAGACACACGAAGAGGAGGAATGCGAGACATTACATGAAATAAAAGGGGGGGGGGGGGGGGGATACGAGAAGATACACGAAGAGGACGTATACAAAAAGACTTATGACGAGAGGGAATACGAGAAGACACATGAAGAGGGGGGATACAAAAAGATACACGAAGGGGAGGAACACCAAAAGACATATGAAGAAGTAAACACGAGAAGACGTATATGAAGAGAAGGATGAAGAAGTGAATACAACAAAACGCCAATGTAAGGAAATACATCGGTCAGCTTGAAGTCTACAATGATACTCAGAGTTTGCGAGAGTGGAGGAACAAGTGTGTGTCGATCCAGAGAATAATAGATGAGTGGCCTTGGTGCTTCCTTTGACTGGGCTTGCGACAACTAAATACATGTACTCAGTTGTTGTGAACGTTGGCGCGTAAATGCAGTGTGTGTGTGTGTGTGTGTGTGTGTGTGTGTGTGTGTGTGTGTGTGTGCGTGCGTGTGTGTGTGTGTGTGTGTGTGTGTGTGTGTGTGTGTGTGTGTGTGTGTGTGTGTGTGTGTGTAATCTTTGACATTCGTAGTTTGTGAGGGTGTATCTGTGTTATTGTAGACGCAATGTTCACTTGCATAATAGGATAATCCACACGAAATGTTTGAGCTCGATATTTGTTCTTGTGAGAAGCATTGACTTTACATGATTACTGCTGAAGTGTCGATCGGTTAATTGTTTTTAAGTGTTCCTAAGTTTATATGTGTTTGTTTAGTATATAATCACATCCGGAGTATTACTAGCAAATAACGTACAAAAGAAAAACCAGTAAAAATGTTTTTATATAAAAGACACTTCTTTCCAGACAAAACGATTCGACATCAGAGAGAGAGAGAGAGAAAGAGAGAGAGAGAGAGAGAGATACAAAGAGAGAGAGATACAGAGAGAGAGAGAGAGAAAGAGACAGAGACAGAGACAGAGAGAGAAAGAGAGACAGAGAGAGAGAGAGAGAGATCAGAATTCATTTGGAATGATAGGGTGCCAACAGGTACAAAGGAAGTTAGAGTTGTATAAATCCACAAGGCTGAAAAGATTGATACAAATTTCTCTTGCGGTCAGCGAATATGAACAGGATTTATTCATGTCGATGATGGACAGCCTTTCTCGCATAGTTTAGGATTCCATCAGAGCAGTTTCTGAAACATCGTATTTTATATCCCCAACAGAAAAAAAAATCACAAACGAGTTTCGCGTAATGACCATTTTCCCCACAAATATGTGGGCACGCGTACACGTACATACACAGAGGACAGTGTATAATGTGGATAGGTTGTATATAATAGCTAAACAAGTAACACCATATTAACTGCCGCATACTCAAGCACACTGGAAAAAAGGTGAAGTTCCAGTCAAAATTGTGGTAGATCTTCGCACAGTACCATAATTTTTTTTACAATGTCGACGACTGCTAGTATGTCTGGTGCCTTAAAGAAAAAAAAATCAACGCTTCATGTGAAAAATTACTGAAAATTATGTGAAACTTCCACAATATAATCGAGATTTTGGTGCCCAATCCTTGCGCAGACGTCGGCCTCTAGATAATGTTTGATTTTTCACGCCAGAATGGGTGCTCAAACAGCATTATTCATTTCTCAACTCATCTGGCCAGTCTTTCTGTCATTACGACATCTCGAATCCCTGTGGAGAAAGCAATGAGATCGCGGAAGAGAGCGGACGGAGGAAACTTCTTCACACTTGCACACTCACCCCTCACAGGTGCGAGGTTTTACACATGGGTGAAGAGATGGACTAGGAGTAAAATACCCCGC
>JAWQFJ010006513.1:0-17500 GCA_034096865.1 Theodoxus fluviatilis | reverse complement strand
GAGGAAAATCTGCATTGCACTTGATTATAATTTTTATCTGCTGCATGCATATATAAGAACAGCACTGCTCTTTGAGCGAAAAGTTCCTGGAAAGTGACGACAGGCGCAAAGGAAAAGCAAATCGCGATCAGGTCTGGACTCTTTCCACACAACTAAGCTACTGGATTCTGAAGGCCTTCTGCAGCTCTGTAACGATTTTTCAGCTCCAGCTCGTGAAGGGGGAGGAGCTACGACGAAAGGGGGCGCGGCTTCCTGCGCGCTGATTGGCTGCGCCCGCTGGCCCTCGCTCCGCCCCCTTCCTCAGCCTGGAGTCGCTGTGGAGAAGTTTGGAGCACATCTAACACAAAGCAAACACAATTTGCTGCTCAGACGGCGCCGCGACAGGCAATCTAGAGCGAATCCACTGCCAGGGAGGAGACGATAGGCCTTGCTGGGCTCTGCTCGAAAACTTTCTGACTTGCCAACCATAGTCTGGCTGTCTCATGGATCTCTCAGCATACGCCTAACTAACAGAGAACTCGTCCCACCCCTTCCCGCTCACAAACTCCTCGCGTGCGAGGTGACCCTCAGCACACGCCCGAGTCATACCCGGGGTGGGCAAACAGCCACGTGGGGTTGTGTACGATCCACCTGACATTCACGTCTTCTCGGGGTATTCTCTACCACATAGGCTCCACAGTCACTCTTCTCCTAAGAAGGTGTTCACTGCCTGAGGCCGAGCTGCTCAACCCCCACCCCAGGGACATCGGCACGTCCTCGGTCCCCCAGGGACGGGTCCTGCACCGACTCCCCGAGGTCCGGGGCAGCTGCACAGAGAGAGGCCGCATGGAGACGCGGTCGACGTGAGGGCAGAGGCTGGCCAAGCTCGCCTGACGCACTCCTCTGTTTCCATGGACCTGTCAGTGAAGAGACGTTCTGCCTATGACATCGACAGCTTGCTTGGGGAGACGCGTCGGTCAGCATCTCCGGACACTGTCCAGCCGAACCCAGAGCAAGGTCAGTGAGGTGGGGAGAGAGAGAGAGAGAGAGGGAGAGAGAGAGAGAGAGAGAGAGAGAGAGAGAGAGAGAGAGAGAGAGAGACAGACAGACAGACAGACAGACAGACAGAGGAGTCAGACAGAGGAGTCAGACAGACAGAAAGACAGAGAGAGACAGAGAGAGAGAGAGAGAGAGAGAGAGAGAGACAGAGACAGAGACAGAGACAGACAGAGACAGAGACAGAGACAGAGACAGACAGAGACAGCGAGACAGAGACAGACAGACACACACACACGCACACAGACGGACAGACAAACAGACGGATCGACAGACACAGACAGACAGACACATAGACACAGACACAGACAGACAGACATATATACACAGAGACAGACAGACAGACAGACAGACAGATAGACAGACAGACAGACAGACAGACAGACAGACAGACAGACAGACAGACAGACAGACAGACAGACAGACACACAGGCAGACAGACGAACAGGCAGGCAGACAGGTTAGCAGACAGGCAGGCAGACAGGCAAGCAGAGAGGCAGGCAGAGAGACAGACAGACACGAAAGGGTGTTAGAGAGGGTAGGAAGTGGAGAAGACAGAAAGAGACACAGTGAGCGAAAAGAGAGAGAGAGAGAGCAGATGAGAACTAGGGATGGATAACTTTAATTTAAAAAAACACGAATCAGTCAGATGTATATCAGCTTGAGAGAGAGAGAGAGAGAGAGAGAGAGAGAGAGAGAGAGAGAGAGAGAGAGAGAGATTTTTTTACGTCATACTTTTGCGTACAAATTTTTGATGTGCTGTAAATGCAGATGTCCAGTTGTTTTGATGTTATTGTTTTTGTTTGTTGTGATAATCACGATGATGGCTGCACTGGCATTAACAGATTTCCGGGGAGTGATACTGATACAAAATACTGTATTTACATATTGGTTTTAGCCCCGGTTATGTTCCAGTCATCCACTGGGAAAAGGAAACGTATGCAATTTTGCAGCAAGAATTGTTTCAAGGAGTAAGCATAAAGTTGACAATATTATTACACTGGTGACAAAGATAAAATGCTATCATATTAAATAAGTGTTAGATAAGTGCTCAAACCTCAAGCATGGTGTTGTGAGGGAGAATTTATTTCAGCATAAGTGTGTGTGTGTGTTTGTGTGTGTGTGTGTGTGTGTGTGTGTGTGTGTGTGTATCTGTGTATGTGTGTGTGCGTGTGTGCGTGCGTGCGTGCACACGCGTGACGGAGACACACACACAGAGAGAGAGAGAGAGAGAGAGAGAGAGAGAGAGAGAGAGAGAGAGAGAGAGAGAGAGGGGGGGGGGGCGGTTAGGAAGATCAAGAAAAACATGAAAAGATTAGAATGGGGTTTGGTAAGTTTTTTTCTCTTTTTTCCACCACGATAAACACCTATCTCTCACATCTCATCTTAAAGATATGTTTTAGCCTATATAGTATACGTCTTCATCATTTATGAAATGTGTATGTATTATATTTGCAATGTGTTTGTAATCATTAATCCTATTGTAAACTTTTATCATTTAGTGTGAATAAAAGCAGTATTTTACTCATGAAACCACATAGTGCTCAATGAAATGTTTATGATGTTTCCAATGACGTTTTATGCCTAGAAGTGTACAGACTTTTTTTAATGTCATCCGTCATGATGCAAATATCGAAGAGAATCAATGGAGGTATATTCTCTCGAAATATGGCGGGGAAAGGGAAGGAATCTCATTAAAATATACCCGAGAAGAATGCGGAATTTACAGTTCTATCTCTCTTTGAACGTTAGTTGGAGGTGATGTGCAATATATATAAGTCCTTCATGAACGATTTCAGGTGCACAGCATCGCTGGGTGCAGTTTAGGCGCTTCACACATACACATACACAGAGAGAGAGAGAGAGGGGGGGGCGTGGGGGGGGGGGGGGGGGAGCAGGGTGGTTTTGTAGTGTACACTGAAGACAGGGGACGCGTCACCCCACCCCTAGTGCACTTGGCGTGTGTCTGCAAATCCAGCCTCAGGGCACCCCGTCCTCCTGTAGGGTCTACAGAAGACACGGCCCCAACGCTCCTCCTCAATGATGGGAATCAACCCGCAGTGCTGCACTACTAATAATGTCATCGTTCGTTGAGGAGACTCTAACACAAGTGTTGTCGAGATATTTCACGCTCTACGGGAAATGATGACAACATTTGCGTGGTTATGAGAAGTGTGGTTTACGTTCATTAATTTTGGAAGGACCCGCAGAACTATACTACCCAAGATGATTATTATAGTTGGTAGAGGAGACTGCAACATATTGTACATAAGGAATATATGGTAATGAGAAGCATGGCTTCATTTAACTCATTAATCTTGGGAATTGCATGTCGCTGTTTCTAGTATGCGTTACAGAGGTTATTGCCGAGGCTTCTGACAAACTCGTTTCGTGCTTTCGGATCTATGACATTTTCTCGCTGCACTGGGATGCTCATCAAACGTAAATTTTCACCGGTGAATATGTGGATCTCAGTCGTCCCGTTATCAAGTTTTTAACTCGACGGAAGAAAAAGGAAAGAAAAATAGGAAAGGAAGAGGAGAGAGAGAGAGAGAGAGAGAGAGAGAGAGAGAGATCCAGACATAAGGACAGGGGAAATGCCCAGAAACACTCAAATTTGCGCACTGTTACGTGCACGCACATGCACATACACACTAGCACACACGCGCTCGCGCCTACACACACACACACACACACACACACACACACACACACACACACACACACACACACAGAGGCAGGCAGAGACAGTCAGTATCTAAGACAGCAGACACTTAGACACAAAAACATCAACCAGCAGAGAGAAAAGCGAGACGTGGTAGAGATTGATGCAACACAGGGCGCGTTTGCGCTTAATCTCACACGTGTGTGTGCGTTTGCCCACGCTGGTGCATTTCTGTGTGAAGTGGTGTGCGAGTGTGTGTCTATGCGTGTTCTGTAAGTGTGTGCGCGCGCGCTTTTGTGTGCGAACATGAGTCATCCGGAAGCTGGATGCTCCAGTGTTTGTCGCGAGCTGAAAAAAATATTTGCACAGGAAAATCGAAACTGGTTTCTTTCGTTTACGAAATTGATTCAAACTACTTGGATCCGTTGGGCCATTAGAGGTTGAAGGTCATGATAGTTTTTACCTTCAGCAGGGCTGTGTGTAAAAGCCAATGTTATTGTCGACGAGGCGCAGTCTTTCTTGTACTGCTGCAACTTTCGAAGGTCAAAAACAGGTGTGTGGGTTGGTAATTTTTTAATTATTATTTCAGTTTGGAATTCTGAAAAATATCATGCGCTCGACTGAGTGAAGTTTTGCATCCGTTTGTACTTTTTGTTCTTACATCCCACGTATTGAACTATTTACGATTCCAGTGGGCTAAGTGCAGTTCAAGTAGGAACGGTATAATCTTTCAGATCTATATACAATCAATTTTGCTTACTTATTCCGCTGAAACTACGGACGAATCCAGAAATTAACATGGTGGATAAAACTATCCTCAAGGTTTCCTTTCTCCTCTATTTTAATTCGATTGATTCATACTCCCTTGTGCAAAATTCTGCATGTGGATATGCCTTTTGCACATGCACATGCATGTGCTATACAGATGACAATGCAAGAGATAAATTTTGTTTAGTGTGTGAACCATGCGAGATATAGAATATACATTAGTATATCAGATGTGGTTTGGAGAGGTGCACACAAAAGAAAAATTATGAGTTTTAGCACACACGGGAACAGTAGTGAAACCTTTCTCCCTGGCATTCTTAAACGAAGATAGAATTATCGCTGACAGAAAGATACAGAAATCACTTGCACGAGAGTTGCAGAAATGAACGGATTTTATTTCTTTTGCGGAATATATGGGGGAAATGATCAAACAGACATTGTGTTCAACAGCAGGGGGGAGGGGGGGGGGGGGGGGGGGTTCGTTTAGGTACCTATATCCGATAACGGGCACATACGAGTAACGTCCCCCTAAAATGTCTCTCGTGGATGTCTACAAATTTAGTATCACAATGACTTCGGAAGCATTTCTCTGCCGTGAAGTATTTTTATGATGATTTACTAGCCTTTCCAACGTTTTAAACTGAAGTTCACTCTCTCTCTCTCTCTCTCTCTCTCTCTCTCTCTCTCTCTCTCTCTCTCTCTCTCTCTCTCTCTCTCTCTCTTTCTCTCCTCTGTGTGTGTGTGTGTGTGTGTGTGTGTGTGTGTAAGTCTTATAATCACATTAAGACAATCCAATGTTTATTGTGTGTATACGTATGTTTGAATTGTTCCTTGGTTTCTTAAAAGAAAAAGAGTGGGAAAAAAAACCACGTTACAGTTGGAAGTATTAGTTGTGATAGTCGGACTCTTTGTGCAGGTACTTTTCTCAGACTTTCTCTTAAAAGTTGAGTTTTCACGTCATGCTCATGAAATTTATCAATACAGAATGCAACAGACACTCCTCTTTTCAGTCCATTCTGACCAGAATACGCTAATATCAAATACACGTGCATTCACAAAAAATCTGTCAAATGAACGAAATTTGCTAAATGCAGACTAGATACCACGAAGACTAGTACTTAATATGTAACTGCATAGATCGTTCTCTTAAAAATATTTCACTGAGCATAGATTCTGTGACTCTTCAATGAAGTCGAATTTGATTCTTTCATTCTCTCTCTCTCTCTCTCTCTCTCTCATCTTCCCTGATCATTGGAAGGTTTTTTTCTGAGGGATCCTTGTTTTAGTTTGAATATCGTTGTGTAATCGCAATGGGCCGATGACCTAGTCAGTAAATTCAAGGTCAAATTCAGAATCTATTTCTCTCTCTCTCTCTCTCTCTCTCTCTCTCTCTCTCTCTCTCTCTCCCATTGCCTGCGAGTGCGTGCACGTGTGCATGCGCGTTACTGTATTTTTGTGACCCTAAATATCCACAATCCATCCATCGTCCATCCATCCATCCATCCATCCATTCGTCCAACTATCCATCCATTCAAACATCCATCAATTTATACATCCGTGCATCAGTTCATACATCAATTCATTCATCCGTCCATTCGTCTATCCGTCTGCTTATCTGACTGTCCATTTCTTTTTCCTTTTGTCCTCTTTTTGTCATAATGTGTGCAAACGTTTTCTCATTACGTAATGTCCATTTGTGGGGGAGAGTAGACAGCCGTGTCTGACTCCGACCGTTGTCCTGAACCATTCGCCTGTTGTGCCATTGAACAGGACTGCGCTGGTCGCTCTGTCATAGAGATGTTCGACGACTTTGATGATCTTGGAGCTGATGTCGTAGCTTCTCATTGTGGCCCACAGCGCAGCATGCCAGACTCTGTCAAATGCTTTCTTAAAGTCTATAAAGACATGGTACAGATCTTGTTGGTGTTGTAGATGTTCCTCACACAGGACTCTCAGATTGAAGATCTGTTCGGTGGTGCTCCTACCTGGTCTGAAATCTGCCTGCTCTTCAGCAATGATTTTCTCTGGCTGAGGTTTTAATCTGTTCAGCAGTACTTTCAGCATGACCTTGCTGGGATGGCTGATGAGGCTGATTGTGCGGTAGTTCTGGCACATTTGCAGGTTTCCTTTCTTGGGCAATGTAATCACTAGGGACTGTGTCCACGGGGTTGACCAATCTTCCGTCTGCCAGATCTTATTGCAGATCTTTGTGAGTGCATCGATCATTGCGTCGCCTCCTGCCTGGATGAGTTCCCCTGGAATGTTGTCAACCCCAGCTGACTTCCCTTTCTTGAGGGACTTAACTGCTGTCTCCACCTCTTCTCGAAGAATTGAGTAGTTGTCCTCCTCGGTAGTCCGAGGACAGTTCAGTATTTTAGGATCTCCTTTGGTGTCATAGCTGTACAGCTCAGAGCAGTACTCAGTCCAGCGTTTCATGATTTTGCGTTCTTCTGTGAAACAAATCCCGCTCTTTTCTTGTATGGTGTTGACCCACCCTTGTTTGGTCACTGTAAGGTCTTTGACTATCTGGTATGCTTTCTTGGTGTTCTGGAGGTTCTCCTCAACTGCATCACATTGCTGTTTGATCCACTCCTCCTTGGCACTCTTCATGGCCTTCTTGACCCTGTTGTTGGCCTCCCTGTACTTACTTGCTCCATCTGCTGTACCCTTCTTTTTCTTCAGTTCCCTTCTCTCGTCACACGTGTTCAAAATTTCTGCAGTGACCCATGGTTTCTTTGTTGGGTGGTGTTTTCCTAATAACTGCCCGGCTGTCTCTATCACTGCCTCATTGAAGATGTCGGTCACTGTGTCGAGGCTCTCTTCGTCACCCAGAACTAAAAGCGGTGCAAACTTCCCTCCAATCATCGCTTTGAATGGTTTATCAATATCCGGGTCTTTCAACCTTTCAAAGTCAAATCTAAGCCTGGTACCTTTCTGCGTACTGATTATTTTTAAGGCTCAGGCGGAAGTTCATCATCAGCAAGTCGTGGTCGCTTTCCTAGCAGACCACGAAGGATCAATCAGCATCTGAGGCAGAAAGATCACCAACTTACGTTTTGCTGATGACATTAATCGATTAGCAGGAAGTGAAGAGGAGCTGACTAGTCTTGTCGAGCACCTGGACAAGACCTCACAGGCATATGGCATGGAGATCAGCGCCGAGAAGACAAGGTGATGACGAACAACCCTCGGGGCTTCAAAATGGAAATCAAAGTGAAGGGCCAGAAACTGGAAGCTGTGAACAACTTCAAATACCTGGGATCTGTTGTGACTGATGAAGGGTCCAAACCAGAGATACTGTCCAGGATAGCACAAACAACAGCAGCATTGGCAAAGTTGAAGCCAATATGGCGTGACAGAAATAGCACTCTCGCGTCGAAGATCAGGCTCATGCGCACGCTCGCCATCTCCGTATTCTTGTATGCATGCGAGTCCTGGACACTCACATCTGAACTACAGAGACGGATACAAGCCCTGGAAATGAGATGCTACCGCAAGATTCTGAACATCTCATATAAAGACCATGTCACGAATGAGGAAGTCAGCAACAGGATCAGGAGAGCATTTGGACAGTACGAAGACCTGCTCTCAATCGTGAAAAGCAGAAAGCTGAAGTGGTACGGTCACGTGTCAAGAGGCAGTGGGCTGGCCAAGACCATTCTGCAAGGTACCTTACCAGGTGGGAGAAGGAGAGGCAGGCAGAGAAAGAGGTGGGAAGACAACATCAAAGAGTGGGCAGGCTTGACCTTTGCTGACTCACAGCGAGCCACAGAGGATAGAGATCGATGGAGGAAGATTGTCCGAAAGTCATCAGTGGTGCCTCAACGACCCATCTCAGGGTTAAGAGACTGAACTGAACTGAATGTCCATTTGCTTGTCTATTATTTAAACTGTTGGCATGTTTCATACAGCGCAATAGATGAGGTAACTGATATTGACTGAACACAAGCAGCGTCGTCTTAGTTTTCATGCAGCACTAGGTAGATGTCGTAACATTAGCCAGAAACAAGATTCATGTCAGCAGTTTATTCTTACCTTCCATAATATACATACATGTATCATTGCAGATGTACCTCTTTTGGCGAACGTTTACAAGAATGATGAAATATTTTTTCTCTTGAACTCACAATTTTGTTTCAACGGATGCGAATGACACTTACGCAGTGGTTAAATAACTGGAATGATTTTAGATAAGTCTCCAATGACGGCGAGGGACTTAGTGCTTCCCGTGCTAGTTACACCAAATGCTAGACGCCAGAACGCTTTCTGGGAGAAGAGGTTCTTCAAAAAAGCTTACACGGGAAAATCGCTCCAGAAAGTTCAGTGACCAAACCAGCGGAAGGGGGAGCGTGGGAGGAGAGGAGGAAGAGAGAGCGAGAAACCAACATCACGGAAGTGCCGAAATTGCTGCGCAGCCCAGACGGTCCACGTAGGCCTAGAGGCGGAAGAGACAGACGAGAAAGTTGAAATTACAATATTGACAGTGTGGAGGCCAGGTTTTTACCTTGCGGTTGGAAAAGGGGTCAGGGGGAGGAGCGAGGAAAGGGGGATGGGGGGGAGGGATCGTGGGTACGGACCATGGGAAAAGAAAGGGGGCCTGTGGGCGTTTAATGTGTGACCAAACAGCAGCTAATTGCCTTGGGCTTAACACCTTCACGTTTCTGCTTGGTTTTACGTGCACTGGACTTCGTGTGCATGTGTCCATCTGTGTCTGTGTGTGCGTGTGTGTCTGTGTGTGTGTGTGTGTGTGTGTGTGTGTGTGTTTGTGTGTGTGTTTGTTTGTGTGTGTGTGTGTGTGTGTGTGTGTGTGTGTGTGTGTGTGTGTGTGTGTGTGTGTGTGACTTGTATATGTCTCCCTGCGTGGAGGTTGTGAATCCGTGTGTCTGCCTCTGTGTCCACCTTAGTACCATTGTGTCTGTATGTCTGCATCTGTCTGCGTGCCTGTGTATGTGTCTTTGTGAGTGTCGGTCTGACTGTATATCCATGTGTCTGTGCGTCCCTGTGTGTACGTGTGAATGTCTGTGCGTGTGTTTGTGTGTACGTGTGAATGTGTGTGCGTATATATGTGTGTACGTGTGAATGTGTGTGCGTGTATTTGTGTGTACGTGTGAATGTCTGTGCGTGTATTTGTGTGTACGTGTAAATGTCTGTGCGTGTATTTGTGTGTACGTGTGAATGTCTGTGCGTGTATTTGTGTGTACGTGTGAATGTCTGTGCGTGTATTTGTGTGTACATGTGATGTCTGTGCGTGTATTTGTGTGTACGTGTGATGTCTGTGCGTATATTTGTGTGTACGTGTGATGTCTGTGCGTATATTTGTGTACACGCATCTGCCTGACTGTGTCTGTGTATGTAAATGTCCATGATTGTCTGTAGATCTGAGCTTCGTCTGTCTGTGCCTATGCCTGTCAGTGTGTCAATGTGCATATAATAATAATATGTTTATTTATAAGGCGCACTTCCTCCACACAGTCAAAAAAGTACATAGTGGAGCTCTAGGCGTGTGTTTCTGTCTCTCTGCATTATAATATATCTGTGTGACTGCGAGCGTACGCAGGTGTTCGTGAAGTAATAACCCAAGAGAAAACTTTTACTCACACAAAATATAGCTACAAATTTGCACCGTTTTGCTGCTGACAAGTTTGAGTGTTGTCAAGACATGAGAATGTTCTAAACGCATGCAACTATGGACATTTCTAAATTAGTTCTTATGTGAAATAATGGCGAAATATTCAGTTTGAGAAGGAAGATAGCAAAGTAGACGGTGGGATTATTAAAAAGGTTAAAAACCAAACTGGGAAAGTCAAAGGGACTGAGGAGGGGTGTAGGAAGGAGGGGAGGGGGAGGTATACAGCAGAGAGGGAAGAGAAGAGGAGGGACCCAGGGGTTGGGGGGGGGGGGGGGGGGGGGGGAGGAGACATGCCATGCCAGTGCGAAGTGACTTGTTTGGTTGGGGGCAAGCCAGACGTGAAAATGGTGCCTTTCTCTCATTTTGCCCAGCCTGAGCAAGCGAGGCTGGACCCGTTGCTCAAAGTTTGGGGGCCAGTCCCTGTGTCTGAGGATGCGAGGCAAACCCTCCTTTCCTCCTCTTAATTTAGTCTCCATTGCAAACGAGCGGAGCAAACAAGCGTCGAGCCTAATCTTGGTTTTAAGTCATCACCATGTTTACCCGACACCTGCCTTCTCCGAAAAAAAGCCTCCCCTGGAAAGCACGAGGGAGTGAAGGAAAGGGGAGGGGGGAGGAGAAGGGACGAGGAGGGAAGAGGAGGGAGGAGGAGGGAGGAGAGCTGAGGGGAGAGAAGGAGAGAAAGCGACCTCCCAACTTCGAGAGTTTCCTGTGAGCGTTCTGTCGGTCCTCCCGCGGAGATTACGGAAAATTCCTCGTTAGCTTTAGACTGCTCAGCCGTGATTCATTAGGCTCATTAAGATGACGCTGAGCCCTGTCCAGTGCAGGGGAGAGTGAGTGTGCAGCGTCTGACAGGTGCAAAAGGCGTGAGAACGGGGGACGGCGGAGGTGAGCACCCACACAGCTCGGACAACGATGCATCTTTCCTTCCGATTTGACTCTGCGTCTCTCTGCCAGTCTTCTCGTCCACGGCACAAAGCAAGCCTCGAAGCGTGAGCGTGAGAAAGACTGTGCAGTGCCTGGAGAGATCTATCACTCGATCCCTTCTGAAAAGTCCAGAATGATGTGTCATGATCTTCATCTAACATGGCAATGAGTTACTTGGACGATAAATGATCGCAGAAGATATCATATAGCCGTAGAGGAAGAGCAGTGAGAAATATATACTAATGGAGCAATCGCGTAGGAATACACATATGAACAAACAACAAATAAACCCATGTGTACGACAAGTCCAGAGGGATGAGTCACGTGGCTTAGACATTTGGAAAACGAGACTTTTCAGGACAGCAAGCATTGATTAAGCAACACACACACACACACACACACACACACACACACACACACACACTAAAAGGATTGTATTGTTTACCTTGACCTAGAAGTACAACAGTTCTTTGAGTTACCGTGACTCTTTATAAAAAGTGTACTGTTTGTACCTTAAAATATTTCGGAGCCATGGCCAGAAGTGTAATGACGAACTTGGACATTTTAGTAGTAGTGATTTTTTCCCTTCCTTCATTTGCTTGTTTTCTTTAAGTATCTTTCAGTAGAAGTGGGTTTTCCTTGTCCCCAAATCAATGACCACTCACTCTTCACCGCATGTGCACCTGTGTTTTCACTGGATACCACGTTGTTTACATCTGACAGACACCGTTGACTACGAGGTTTTCAATGAAAATCACTGTCGTCCGCACCTTTGCAAGCAAATACGCCGCGATAACACATGTAAGCATTTTCCCAGCCGAGACATCAAACACGGCAAAGATGACGATGATGCGACTGTCTGGACAAAGATCCTGACGTCGAAATCAATTTTCTCGTCGCGCCAACCTGACGGGAAACGGTTCAGTATACTCCCCACACATCGTCACCTCCGAGCGTCAACAAATTCCTCCAGGCGTTTCCTGAGATCGTTGGTGTTTCCTGATCTGGATGGGTACGTCAAACCATCGCCTTGTTGGTAGTCTCAATATTCGTATACAGCTACCGTCAACACGCCATAGTTTTGATACCTTTTGTGTGCGGTTGGCGGCGGCACTTATCTGCGTCGCTTGCTCTACGAGATTTCTCCTTTGTGTTGATTTGCCAAGCAGCTGACACTGAAGTCTCTGACCCTTGGCAGATCATAGAGAAGCCCAGAGTTGATTCTATGTCGCCTCGGTGAATGATAACACTCAACTTCGTCTCAGGCGCATCAAGATAAATAGCGTGACTGTCAAGCGGTTGTACGGAACATCAGCCTATTTGTTTGGATTGAAAATCTTCAGGCTGCCTCTTTGTCAGTCGGATCATTATCTTGTTGTACAACAAACACGCTGTAAGATTATTGTCTCGTCTGCTTCGGACGCATGGGTAATTTTATATTAATAGTGCATGACAAGGGCATGCACGTGGAAGATCTTCAGATTTTTTAAAATAGAAAATGTGCCTGTGCCCTGGCACTACTGAGACGAGGCGTAATAGATAAAGCAGACATCGGAGCGATTATGAATTATCACTGCAGTTAAAGATCAAGAGGAGCAATATCCGTTTTGAACCAGACTGTGCCATTTGGGACAAATCATTGCATTTGGAAATTATATAACGCAGACAAAGTACTTCTGAGACCCGTTGTATGTTTGAACGACGAGTGATAGTTTGTAAGTATATATTATTACCATTATCAGACAGATGATGCTAGATTAAAAGTGTAACTCCATTTTGCTGCATGTGACTATCTTTGTATCCTCATTACCCATACTTAAAATTTTTCTCTTCATTTCGACATTTTGTGGTCGATTATAACTGTCCAATACAATCCTCATACCTATGCATTGTCTCTCTCGAATTCACCGTCTTCCTTCAGATGGAAAACAACGAGCAGGCGTTAATATTTGAGCTGCAAACCAACCACACGATAACATAAAATATCCGCACATAACACACTTCCTACAATACGGTGGACTATCGCGCGCTTGGAGGGAAAGTCGCGCTATTTGTCATGCCGCGCTTGTTGCCTTTTTCCCCAGGGGGAGGGGACAGCAGCGACGGTTGATAAAGGCCTCCGCACACGAGGCAACTCCACTCCGGCAACTCGATTGCTTGCCATACATTGCTTCGTGTGCGATGTCGGTTTAAAGCAACTGGCATTCCAAGCAACTTTCCACGCCACCAGCAACTGAGTTGCTCGTGTTTCAACCTGTTCTAGTTTTGGGGGCAGTGGCGTGCCACTCCAGCCACTCTCTGTGAATCCACCAAGAGCCTCGTTCTCGTGTTCTCGCAACTATTGCACATTTAATGCCGGACTTGTCTTCGCTTCGCACAGAAAACGCTGAATTTGGGGACACTAGAAACCCCATCCAAAGAAAATGTAAGCCATGAACAGCATTAATTTATCAAAGCTGTATGTTGAATGCATCAATATGTCGTGAAAGCTTCTACATTTTATATTTCGAAATGCAGGTCACACGCAGAACCATGTGTCCGCGGGTCGACGTGTTTGCAACGTGGCGAGATGTGAAAGGTCACAGTGGAAGCGTGTGCGAGCTCAGCCTCCAGCATTGCCTGCCACATGGCAAGCAACCGGCTGCAAGCAACATGGCAAGAGACTTTGGTTGCCTTGTGTGCGGAGGCCTTAAGGATAACAGTAGACCCAGCTCAGCGTCTGATGTCAAACACAGGCAGGGCAACACAAGGTCCACCTCCTCGTGCCCCGGCTCCTCTGTTCTGGCCCGCACTCATTTATGCCTAATGGCGGAACAACTTAAACATTTGACGCTGTGGGGCAAACTTGGCCCGACAACTTTAATCCGTGCTGTCGCGACGTGATCCATTTGAAAGGGAGACGCTTGTGGCCGTTGTTAGGAGCAGGTCGCATGCAGGGCTAGGGGTAAACGCCACGCTACGTGCGACCAGAGAGAACGACGAAAATAACTTTGAAAAGTCTTGGAGAGAGAGGCTAAGTTGCAACTTTGGAGAGTGAGAAAGTGTGCGTGGTAAGGGATCTGGTGAATGAATGAATGAATGAAACTATGATTGATGAATGAATGAATGGATGGATGAATGAATGAATGAATGAATGAATGACTGAATGGATGGATGAATGAATGAATGAATGAAACTATGATTGATGAATGAATGAATGAATGAATGAATGAATGAATGAATGAATGAATGAATGAATGAATGAATGAATGAATGAATGAATGAGGTCTTACGGCCAATCAGCCTATGAAGGCTATATAAGGCCGTTGGTCACACAATCACTAGAAGTGGTTAGAATAAGAGCATCAAGTCCCCATTTATCTAGTCACTCGCCTTTGAAAAAGTGTGGAGGAAGATGCCGTGAGTCTATTCTGACCCATAACCTTACAGGAGATTCTCGAGGTTGACAAATTATGCCAGGTGAGAAATCTGCTTATAAAATAATTACATACATTTCTCTGTCGGAAATTATGTTGGAAACACTCATTGAAGACTTGTTGTGTTCCTTTGTGACAATGCGGTTTTGACAGAGGGATTGTCAGGAAATGTTTACTGCTCTCTATCATATTGAATACTGATACAGAGACTTAGTAATTACTTAGGAAAAAGAAAATGTATCTGTTTTGATGAGAGAAAAAGTCACCGTGACAACATTACGCCACAAATATCCTACTTGTTCTCCTACAAAAAAGTTTGGATTCAGTTCAGAACAGAGCTTCTCGGTTAATCAAACCACGGTTGATCTTTTCTTAGCATGAGAAGGGAAGCAAAACTCGACATCCAAAGCATGCATTCCTCACTCGCTAGCTCCTCCTGCTTTCACCGCTTTTCCGTTTTGACGTTTACACTTTTCCTCTTGCAGTGCTTTTGTGTCTGTCCTCAGTGAATAAATCCTTCATTTGAGAACACCGCAAACAATGGACGACGCTGTCCCCTTCACACATGACTGACAGCAGCTCGGGAGGCCTGCGAGTGCAACGTCATCCCGCATTTAAAAACTCTACAGATTTAATACGAATGTGTACAGCGGTTTCATCAATTTCTTCTTTTTTATAATTTAAGTTTCCACAGGTTGGAAGAATATTACTTTAAATTTGCTGAATCATTGATATACAGACGAATCTGCACGAAAATGGTTGTAAGCCTGATCAAGTAATAGGAATGTTCGGGTGGAAGATTCTTGTACTGAAAAATAAAAGTGTCTTAAGCTAGATTAGTACTCCAGCATTTTCCACCCACATACTTTCCGTATACATTAGTCTGGATGGATAGATAGTGCCAAACCCTCAGTCCGTTCCAAACTGTGAGAATCATCGTGTTTCCTTCCTTCACATACGCTGTTTGAACACGATCCCGTTTTGTTGACTAGTTTCTTATTCTGGATATTCCCCCGATGTGCTTTATCCAAGTAAGTGTACAACCTTCTTGGGGATGCATGGGAAAAAAAGAAAGACATTTGTATCACTTTTACAGACATTACATATGCTATTTTATTATGTTCTGTTCACTTGCAATAATCTACAAGAACGAAAACATGGATCGTGTTGCGCTCATGTGTTTTATGATGCATGAATCTCGCAGAGTTTACCTACGACTTCCATTCAAACTGATTTATCTTCATATGCTAACAAAATTTGTCATTCCGCTCTATTTTGAAGTCGTTGCCATAACTGGTATAAATGATACATATGTTAAGTCCTTTTTATGTAAATGTCGTCTTGTGCTTGCACTCTCTCTCTCTCTCTCTCTCTCTCTCTCTCTCTCTCTCTCTCTCTCTCTCTCTCTCTCTCTCTCTCTCTCTCAATCCTATTATTCATCTTATCTCCATGTCGATTTGGTCTCTGTCTCCTATTTCGTCCAACTCCATCTCACTTCTCCTTTGGCTTATCCCCCTCCCCCTCTCCAATCCCTCCCCGCCCCTCCCCCCTACTCTCATCATCCCCACCACACCAGCCCCTGCCCCCCTGCTTGTATCGACCAGCAGCTTGGGGAATGGGTGTCGAGGGGGCGGGCTGAGGCGGCGAGATCCGATTCTAACACCCAGGTTTCCTGTGGGGTCGGGAGCTCCAAGCCCCTACAACCCCATCTCAAATAGGGACAGGGCGGGCGAGCTGGGCGGGGGGTGGCCTGTCCCCCGACCCCAGACACGCGCGGACAGGGGGCGCGCGCGAAATGAGCCCCCGTGACGTCAGCAGCACGTGCAGCTCGTGTTTGTCGTGCGGCGGAGGGAGAGGGGCGGCTCCGGTCGCCACGCCAGAAATGCCCGCCATCCCTGAAGACTGAAACCGTAGCAAGCACTGCTGGCGCTCCCCGGGACTCCTCCCCGTCGCTTCTCTGGCCCCGCTGATCAATTTTCGATGGTGGGTGGCGGGTGAGCTTGAGAGATGACAGGAGCCAGGTGCAGCGTGCTGCGTTGAGCTATCAGACGGAGACACACCCACCTATCCACCCCTCGGTGGCAGCCCCCCACCCCCACCCCCTCCACCCTTCCCCTCCATATTTTTCTGTTTAGCTTCGGTACCGAATGTGCATGGACACGTGATGAGCAAAACGCCAACGTTGCCCCCTTCGCTGCAGCAGACGCAGAGGCAGCAGCGCCACGTGGATGCTGAAAGCGCAGTGTGCCATGCGTGGGGGTTAAAAGGGACAGCGTGGGGGAGAGTGGTTGTGGTGGACGGGTTCTCTGCGTATAAGTTCCTCGTAGATAAGGTATAATGATAGGATTCGGTTTCTTCTTTTTAGCACACATCTTCTCTTCGAGAAGACAAATGTAAATATTGTAACAGTTTACTGCTCTGATACGCCTGGACAAGTCTCGTGAGCAACGTTTCCAGATGGTTGGAAAGAACATCATTACGGAAAGTTCTGTGCCATGTCATGATATTGAACGATGTTGGAGTGATAATATCGTGTGTTTCACTTTTCACTCAAGTCTTCGTTCATATCTCACTTGCAGGCCGACGCGTGCCCGACCGCACAACGGATTTTCCCACTGTTTACACTTTCTCTCCCATCCCCTTCCACTGTTTAATATCTCTTCTTCAACCTCAGCTTTATCACTATTTCTTTCAACAAATCTCTGAGAGGTTTTTCTCTCAAGTGTGTTGTCAACGTTTTTATTGTAGTTTTGTTGATATCGAAAGTATTTACAGCAATGAACATGAACTCGGTTGTGAAGCAGATAAAGCATACCATGATAGATTGGACCCTACGTAAACCTAACATTCATGTTTTTATCGTAGCTGGAACAATGGGGTGCATATATTGCGATTTAGTATAAGGAAACACACTCTGTTAAATGATAAACTACACTCAGACGGCACTCTTCGGCTCAAGCAAAGTTGTTCTCGTTTTTCGCGAGTCTCATAAAGACATTCATCTTCTCCAAAGCTGAAAGGAGTCGACCTCCAAAACTTCTCTTAGACATGTTCACCTGAGCT